>LR140738.1:0-15190 GCA_900659605.1 Tisbe holothuriae | reverse complement strand
GGTTTCTCTCTCTCTCTCTTTCTCTCTCTCTCTCTCTCTCTCTCTCTCTCTCACGTTACGTGTGGCTTTTGACTACACACATCATGAAGTCCTATACACACACAGAGTGTTGCGTTCTGGAAGATTCCCATGAGCAAAACCACTTTTAAAGCGGGTGTTTTGTGAGCAAATTGAATTGAGATTAATAGCATGGAAGGAAAAAGGGAAGAAAGGAGGCTTTAAGAAACCAAGATGGCATGATACGGAAATGGGTTCTTTACACGAAGACTGGACTGTGTTACTCGTATAATGTTCTTAAAACTGTGTTGTAATAATGCTGAGTACTTGGATACAATAAGAATACACAATAATGAATACTATGTACACATGTTGATGCATCTCGCCACTTAAGAGTCCTAGTGGGAAAGTCAAATGACCTTAAGGCCTTAATTATGTGTACGAGTTTTATTGTATGATTTAAACTTGTATAGTATTCAGTACATATTCATTATTATTTAGCACATATCCCTATATAGATAATAAATTACACACCATACGAGTATCCATAGTACAGTACAAAAACCATAGTTTTACTGAGTCAATTACTCTTGCATATATTATAAAGACAATTAATTGCAAATATAGCCATTATCTGTGAGGTAATTCACAAATGTCGTCATATTCAAACAATCATTTTAATGATAATAAAGCACAATGCAGTTCATTAATGATAAATCTGACTCGTGTACACAGATAATTAGCTGGGATTAATCGAGGTAAAACTACAACTGCAGCAGCAGTGGCAACAACAAGGCAATTAAACGATTGACACTTGTCGAGCTTGGCATGGGTCTCATTTTAGACAAACAATAACAATATGAGCTCCATATCTCTGTAATGGCGTGAGCATTGCCAAGACTATGGCGCCCTTTTTGTCACGAAGTTAGAGTCCTTTTATATACATTCAAGTTGTCTAATCTAAGACAGGTCTGCTAATGGAAAAAAGAGTGTTGGCATTTTTCTTCTTCAAGACTTTTTATCTTTTTGAAATAAACGCGCAGAAAGCAGCGCGATTTTCTGCAGCATCACTTTTTAAGACTCGTTTCAGTGGCTTTTGCCATTTTAAATATAAGAGTTCGCACACACGTAAGATGCTAAACTTCCATTGATGTTGTTGCAGATAGTGTTGCGTTATCAGCTCAATGGAAGGGCGTGTTACAATGTTGCTACCAACAGGTCTATGAAAAATGGCGGGTAATTAAGTATGTATCTCTTGATAGGTTTATGTTTCTATGCATATGAAGACAAAGGTCCTGAAGCCCTATTATGATGTAAAGACGTCTACTTTCTCCATTGTTTTATACCATTTTAAACTCCTCATAGCACAACATACATTATCATGTACTATCTTATACACATAAAACAACCTGGCTATCGTGGTATTGCCCACACCACCACTTTGATGACGTAATGAATCCTCCTCCTCTACGTACGTACGTAGTAGTAGCAGCACACAAGCTCATCTTGGTTGTGCTTATACTCCTCTAAAAGGGCGCGCCTGCAAACCAAAAGCACTCATGAAAAATAGCTGCAGGTGTAGCAAGGCCTATAAGAGAGACATATACATTAATAATCCACAAAAGGCGCATATAGAAGACGTTTCTTCTTCTTCTTCTTCTGTCGTCAGCAGCCGCCTGTTGCTCGAATGCTCTCCTTTTACACCGCATTCATACTTGGAGGAAGAGAAGAAGGAGAAGAAGAACTTTAGCGCATGCGCTTTGGAATCGCTCTTCTTCAGTTCTTCTCTCTCCAGAGAAGATTCGTTATTTTCATTCACTCTCCAGGCTTGTTCGTGTCTAGACACTTTGTTGCATTCATCTTTATTGAAAGCATCAAAGGACACTTAGTTTACCTTAAGGACTTGCAATTGGAAGCCGTAGGAAGTCAAAGTGCCTGAAGATTGCTTTGTGGAACAGCACGCAACACTTTCTGCGGAACTGTTTTCGTCGGGTGCAGCGGGTCGTCTTCAGTGAGACGACGTCTTTGGAAACCGAGCCGCAGTCGGTGGTCAATTGTGATAGCCGGAGAAGACAAATTAGAGTTGCAGATGTGCAAAGGGACAACATGTTGCTTTCTGAGCAGGCATATCTCGAGGTAGGAAGTGAGGCTAGTACTTTATTATATGTAACAGTGCTCAAAGTAAATTGAGCATAAATAACTTGGTAATTTATTATTTTACTCGTACTTGTGTTTCAAGAATCAGCCTATACTGTACAATTAAGGCTTCTAGGAGATGAGTACTTCACATATACTCACTCGTATTCCTTAACCAAACTCTTTATTGGGACTCCCCATAATTGTTCAGAACAGGTTTGGAAGTCCACTCTGTACTTGTTTCCATGATGTAGCCTTTTTCTCAAATTAAAACAACCAACTTTTTAACCTTCATTATTTTCGCACTCTCTTTTGTGACGTCATTCTATGGCATATTAAAATGGAGAAATTGAATTTCCAGCTCAGTGGAACAGAAAGACGACGCACTTCGTATCAAATTACATCGAGAAACAGCTTCTTAGATAAAGATATTATTCATCTTCTAAGAGATTGTATATTTTAGAAACTCATGCTAATTTAATAATGACGGTTTCTACTGTGGCCTAATTAAAGTTTTATCGCTTCCAGACAGTGACATCTTATTTTCCGCAAAATAATGAATTTCGCGGGATTTTGACATTTTATATTTTATCTGCATTGTTTTCAAAGAGAACGTGCGCTAAATAATTAATAATAGCCGATGATTGTAGCTCTATCATTTTATATATCTATTAGCTATGACGAGTTATAGTATAATATATAATATCAATTAATAACCACAAGAAAACGGTGACGTCGTTTTGGGGTCACATGCGACTGGGAATTTCTCCCACACTTGGCAAATAAGTATGACCTCAAATAATAACTCATATGCCCATTTGCAACCATTTTGTACACGCAGACCGAGAAAGTCAATTCCCCAGATAGTCATACTCACGACGTCATACTTGTACTAGTTTCGATTCATGGTAAAAAGCTCGAGCACGTAGAAAGCCCTCTTTTTATAGCTTATAAACGAGCTATTAATACAGTGAAACAAATTCGGTCTGACGTCCATTGAGGCAACTATTTTTATAGTCTTAATTTAGCCGCTGTTTTGAATGTCAGCCAATGGGAAATTAATCAAATATGAAGGATTTTTTTGTTTTATGTTGGAAGTTTGAATTAGAAACTGTAAATAGTCTGAAGATTGAACTATGATGAAAAGTTGACAATCTACGTCAGAAGGAAGCTTTAATGAATTATTAGGATGATAAATTGTACTTAAAATGGTAAATGTTGCCACTAATAGAGCATTTTTATGCCTTTTGCACATGTTAAACAGCTTTGTTCGTAACAGTAAATGTACGGTAATAAGGAAAGACATGTCACCCTAATTTATCACACATTTTATCAAACCCTTAACATTGTTATTTTCTACTTAGCATCACCTGGGAAATTCTAACATAATATCGCACATATTGTGCTTATTTATACGGTTGGATGTATTTCTTTAGCTGACGTCAAAGCAACCGTTTCTTCTAAATCCAAGTTGTAAATAACAATAAAGAGCATATCGGCATATTATATGCGTATGTATTTATTGCGCTGTGGGTTTTAGGGTTGCCAATATAGAGTAATTTAAGCAATACAAATTACAAAAAGACAGTCTTTAATCATGATGTAAATTGTAAAGCATCCCCACAGCGATTTATAGTCGCGTCTTCCGACTACATAGGAATGACTTCAAACGAAATTGTCGCATAAAGCACAATAAGAAAGAGGATTTGTTATCAAAAGACGTTTTACAACTTCCAGGAAGGAGGTATTTTAAAAGACTGAGCTCACGCGGCCTTTTATTTTGACGATAAGGCCACGCACACAAAAGTGAGTCAACCCCGTTACATGACCCGAAATCTGTCCACTTTTCCTTTTTAATGGTAAATTAATCCTCTAAATATTGACAGACTCTCTCAAGGGAGCTCTTACGTACGTACGTCAATTGAGATTTATTTTCAAGGGCTGAAAGTCAATCATTCTTACGTGCGTATGCGAAAATACATATATACAAAAGGGCCTTCATCTACACACGCAAGCAAACATCAAAGGCCATAAGTGTATTTCCTCTCTCCACTTCCCAGGTATGGCTTTTTCCCTAGTAGCCTTTATAGCTCAGCAATGCACTCTCTCCTCCTCCTCCTCTCAGCTCTTCACCTTTTTGAAAAGAGAGATACGTGACGTGAGCAGCCTTTTAGCCTCCTCTGCATCAGCCTAGCTATAGAGAGTGAGGGTAGGCAGCAGCAAGGCAGCCTTTTGTACAAAGCCCGCATACACGTATAAGACCGTACACAAGGGAGATAAGAAGGCCTTTGCCGCGTCGTCTTTTCCCCCTCCTCCTCCTTCTTATTCTCATGTTTTATATACCTTGGGAAATACATATGGTAAAGTAGGAGGAGAAGGGCCTGCTTGCCTTTGTTGCAGCTAAAGACGCCTTATATATTATTCTTGCATAGTAGCAGCAAAGGCGACGGCTTGCTAAGCCATTCGGCGTCTGCGGGCGCCAGGGCCTCTTTCCCCCTCCTCCTTCTTTCCCCCCACCTTGTTTCAGTTTGCGTTTACACGCCCAACTGAGAGGAAGGCCCTTTTTTCATTGTCCGTCAAAATACTCTGAAATAGTACGAAAATACTCTAGCCGTGTCAGACCCAATTAATTTATAAACATGATGAACTCCAAGATGTTTTCCAACGGCTACAACTGCTGGAACTACGTCCAGCAGCAGCAGATCTATAACAACGGCTACTACATGCAGCAGCAGCAACAGCGCAGCAGAGCCGCATACGATGTACGTGATGACGTCATAGCATCTTTGAAGACAATGGATATTGTTGGAATATTGGGATTGTAAGTTAATCATATTATATTTCCAGATGATGCATATGGTGCCCAGCTGCTCGCCCGTGCCGCCCACCCACGACGCCCACTCCTTCGACTTCGACCTCGACCTGCTGCCCTCATCCGACGCGGTCGCAGCCCACTTTGACCTCGAGCTCCCCCTCGGAGGAAACGACATCGACAGCTGCGGCGGCTCCGTCTGCAGCAGCAGCTTCAGCCCCAGCCAGCAGGTGCCCAGCCCAGCGGGCAGCCTCGCGGCCTCACCGCTCTCGCCGACCATGTTCAGCCCAATGGCGACTGAGAACAAGCAATCAGGCGCGGCGCAGCAACAACAGCCGGCGCCAGGGAAGGCCTCCCACGGCCGGACGCACGCCGTCAACCGGTACGCGCCGGTGGCGTCCCCCCAGTCGCCGTACTCCCCCGGGGCGTGCCGCCCGTCCGGCAGCCGCATCTCCTCCACCGACTCCGCCAAGACGTGCGCGTCCACGTCGTCGTCCAGCTCTTCCACGCTGCAGGACTCGCTCGCGGAGTTCGTCGAGCTGCAGAAGACCATGAAGTACGAGCCCGGCCAGCAGCAGCCCGTCTACCACAGCAGCCAACAGGAGCAGGGAACGAAGGCAACCATCCAAGTCAAGATTGAGCCTGTCGAACTCGGAGCCATGTCGCCGCCGAGTCTGCTCCCCCGGCGCGCTTCCACCGCCGCCAACAACCTCCCCGCCGGCCCGTTCCTGAACTTTGACACCGCGCTGCCGCCCCCGCCCGCGTACAGCGAGGGCTCCGTCGTGACCCGGTCCGACTCTGAGGAGACGAACGAGGACAAGGAGGGCAACATGGAGCCCGTGCTCAGCCTGGCCATGGAGCACATCAAGAAGGACATCTACAATGAGAGCGTGCGACTCGGAATCTCACAAGGTAAAAAGAGCGACAACTTTGATCCTTTCTTGACCAGGATCATGTGACATTCTTTGAGTATCGTGTGATCCTTTCTTCTTCTTTTCATCTACTTGAGTGCTCCTTTATTCTTTTAAAGGCATTACCGCGTTGTTGTTACATGCGATCTGAAATTCAACAAGCATTCTTCTTCTTCTCTCTCGAGAAAATGAGGAGGAGGAACCATTTGTTATTTTCAAGCCTCCTCCATATATTATTTTTGCCAGTTGCGAATTCGATCCGTTCACGGAAGCACCCTCAACTGACAACAATTTATGCACATTGTCTTAGCAACGAAAAAGAACTTTGATCGCAGTTTGAAATTTGATCACCATTTGATCGTCGCTGTGGTAGAGCTTTTTCTTCCTCCTCTTTAATGACGTCATAAGATCACAAGGCCAAGCAAATATTAAAACGCACTTCAGCAGTCAAACAATTCCCGTTAAGAGCAGAAGAGGGTACTTTACCAATCACCGCCACTTTCCCGCCACATATTCATATTCCCCCACCTTCAGACCCCCGCAACTGGAGCTCAGCCGACATTGAGCGCTGGCTGCTCTCCACCATGCATCAGTACAACGTCCCGAGCAGCTCCGACAGCGTCAGCCAGTGGGCCGCCAGCCTCACCGGGGAGACGTTCGTCCAGGTGACGGAGACTGAGTTCAGGCAGCGGTTCCCTCAGAACGGGGACAAGGTCTTCTCCCAGCTGGACATCTGGAAGACGAACCAGCAGCAGCAGCCGGAGCAACAGCCAGCCCATAGACCTATTAAGAAGGAGGATTCGTTTGACATCAGTGACGTGTTCAGGCTACTGGATGACGGTAGCAGCAGCAGCAGGCAGGAGCAGCCGTCCACCTCTGCTCAGCACATGGCCCTGTCCCCGCCGCCGCCGTACCCGACTGAGGGCCTCTACAGCATGGACGCCTTCCAGCAGCAGCAGCAGCAGATGCACCAGGTCCATGGCGGGGTCCACCACATTGACCCCTCCTACATGGACATGGCATCGCCCATTGATGAGGACGATGATGAAGGTAATTAAACCGGTTTTATATATGGAATATAAGCAGTTCTTAGAATGGAGCTTTAAAAGTCAGTTTCGTTATCTCGGGCTTCAACAAGTCATCAATAATTCCGAGCGCGATTGAAGCAACAACAACAGCATAACTATTAGAATGATCTCATCGATGAAGCTGTATTTGGCAATCGAATCTTTTATCTTCTCCAGACCCCGTTGTTTAAGCAACGATATCTTCTTGTGTGTAGAAAGGAGGAAGATCGTGCAATGAGGCTCTCTTTTTCCAAGAATAATCTAGAAGGCGATGAAGCCAGCAGCAGCAAGCGCAAACCAGCTCTCTTTTTCGAAGCCACCTCTAGCGTGAAAAATGACTTTTCATCTCGCTGCTTCTTCTTCTTCCCTTTGAAGCTGGGCACACACAAAAGTTTTCGATTATGATGCTGATACCATCATCTAAAGAGCCTTTTTCTTCTTCTTGTACATGCCGTCGTAGCCAAGGGCTCATTAGCGTCATAGTTAATAATCATTGTTTGGTCACTGCATTAAGAGCAACACCAACAAAACAGGTTTCTACGCCTCGGTTGTGTGTTGCCATTTCTTCACGGACTGGCGCCCCGGAAATTCTTTAGTTACGTAACAGCTATAGGCCTATACTATCTATGGACGCGTGTACAGCTCAATGGTAACATTCTTTTCTCCTTCTTTCAACAGAGCTCGACGAGAGCGAGAGCGGCAGCCCTTCCAGCGGCAACAGCGCTACCAACACTGCCACGCCCTCCACATCAGCCTCAGCCCGCCCCCTCCTCCCCATAAGCCCCGCGCCACCTCCTCCATCCACCTCTGGCAGTTCGTGAAGGAGCTCCTCCTCCAGCCCCACCTCTACTCCGGCGCCATCCACTGGCTCGACCGCGAGAAGGGCATCTTCAAGATTGTCGACTCGACCCGCGTGGCGACCCTGTGGGGCAAGCGCAAGAACCGCCCCGCCATGAACTACGACAAGCTGTCCCGCTCCCTGCGCCAGTACTACAAGAAGGGCATCATGAAGAAGACGGAGCGCACCCAGAGGCTGGTCTACCAGTTCTGCCACCCGTACCACTTGTAGATCACGTGAGAGCTGAGTCGTCGTCGTCATAATATCATGCGGCCTCACTCCCGTGTGAAGTAAGTAGTTGTATCATCATAATGGTGGATCGGTCTCTAGTTGTCGTCGCTTCCTACGAGGTAATTCGGGGAAGATGCTTTTTCAAACGAGGGGAAGTAATCTCACTCTAAGAAGAAACTAAGAAGAATATTTCTGTAATCACTGCTGTCGAACTTTGTTTTAGCCTTCCTATCTTCTTTTCTTTTCCACTCTCTATAATCACTCTTTATTATTACGCGTAAAACAAATATTTTATGTCTGTGTATCCATGTATATTTTCTGGCAGAAAGGAGACTCAACATGTAGCTGCTTTCAATTAGCGCACATTGAGTTGGAGCTTTTTAAAGATCGATTCTGACATTTTAATCAGAGTCTGTTGGCAAAATCACAGCTCCCATAAAGTCGGGTCAAACGATTTCAAACCTCATTCTTGGGTAAGTTTCGGAGCCGCTTTTTTGCTCTGTGACCTTGTGTAATACGTGAAGTTCTTTGACGCTCAGGTTTCCCGGTAATACGGAGACAGTTTGAGGGCTTGAAATTCACTAATATATTACAAAGGTTAAAGAACAAAAATGCATTTGGCTCTGGAGCTAAGATACCTGAGGAACGTTTAAAGGTTTAGGAATCTTGACCCTTATGAAAAAGACTTGTTTCCGTCCCAATGCTGGTCAATGTTGTTCCCATATATCTAAGATATATCCAATTGTATGTTCTATGAACACTACCTTATATTATTACAATTATTATTATACAAATTCCCATAAAAGAAGAGTTTATATATAAAAATACCACAAAGAGTAAGCTTTTATTATTTTGCTGGTCAAGATGCACCAATGTTTAAGTTTTCAATTATCATACATGTTATTTTTCAAGTGTTAATATGTCCCCAAATCTAAATGTTACCCCAATATATTTCTAGCCTGTAAGAAAAGTTTTATCGATAAGAAATGATGATGAAGTAATAACAACGAAATCACAAATATAACGAACGGCCTGGTTAATAAAGTCAAAATGCCACAAGTAATTCAGTAATGATAAAAGATGTCTCGTGAAAATCTAGTCTTTGTTTCAGTTCAGAAACAAGAAGCTTACTTTTTAAAAGGCATGCCAATAATATATAAAATACCGTTCTTCTCAAACATCGAAACTCCCTTGCTAAGATTTTAGACCCCGTAGCACATTGAAGAAGAAGACGAAGAGAAAAAAGTAACAAGTTTATTGGACTGCGACAAATTCTCCATTTTCCCAACTTTAGACTCTAAAACATTGCTTCACAAAACAACCAACTATTAAAGCCACAAATATGATTCCCTCCCAACCCGTTTTTGAAAAAACTTCACAATGTATACCTGACTTTTTACTAACAGCTTCTTCTCCCCCTTAAACAAATAATTAATAATAATAATTCTCAAAGAGTTGCTTGTGAATGCGCCAATTTGAGGTTGATACAGTCAAGGTGCCCAAGACGATCAAGCTGAGAGAAACATGAATATTTTACCATATGTGTACAATCAAAACAGAGATAAAGAGTATATATAAAATATTTTTGACAAATCTATATATGTGACTTATATGAATGAATAAAATAAAATATCTGGTTGTACAGCCTACAAAAACTTGTTCCTGCGTCTCTCTTGACGTATTTTGTACCATTTCGGTTAGCAACGTCATTCTTATACATAATTAATCGAGTATCTCTGGCCTTTAAGGCCTTTGTTGCCTTCATGAGGAAAATATCTGCTTGGCACGGAAAGGTCGTTAAAATTTCAAATATACTTTTTCTAGGATTGTGTTTGCAGAATAGTTTACTTCATTCGTATATTAATGTCCATTTGCATCACTAAAGCTCTATACGAGTTCTTCAGGTTGTTTACGTATGGTATTGTTGTCTAATAAGACTACGATTATAGCTTCAAAGGCGTTCTAAAAGGTACTTTTCCAAGACGACCTCTCAGAACCATATTTAGAGGCATTCGGCCACACTTGTTGCTTCGTTCTAACACACGCACACGAACTTCTCAAAAGCCTTAGAAGTGCATAGATGGAACTGAGCCTTTCTAATGGGTAAAGAAGAAGAAGCTTCCTCTAAAGTGCTTTTAGAGTCTCCTCTGTCTTCTCTTTCCTACGTCAATTAAACCCGTTATACATCCTGCTTGTGACACAAAAAGATTGGGGAAGACTTACAACTTTAACATTCTAATTATATACACCGAGAACTAATCTTACATAAATATGCTCATGTATGTTTGCGCTCTATATCCTTAATAGCACATGTGCCAATATGATCTAATGACAAATTTTACCAAATGGTTATCAATCACGAAACCGAATCCTAAAGCTTCACTTTAGTGACCATGTTGCCACTAGCACTGATACTCCTTTTCGGGGCCACAGTGGTCTCCGGTCAGAATGTGACCCTTTTCTGCTCGGAGCACAATGACACCATTGTGGCCAATGTGTCTGATCACATCGCCGCTGGATCCGTGATTCGGTTCATATCCCATGGGGATTTCGATGGTGTGACGACGTATTCGTTTGAGAATCATTGCAACTTTGAGTTTCTGGTAGGTGATTTAATAAGTAAGCATAATACATGTATACAGTATTGGCTGTAAAAACAAGCTACAGTACAAAATTAATTGTTAGGTCCTGGTATGAACATTACTAATTCCATCTAACTTAATTGGAAGTTATGTTCGTTTTCTATTCCATTGGTTTCATGGCAGTGCGTTAAAACTTTGCCCCGAAGCACCCGCCAGAATTTTTTTTGTAGAATATGTCAAAATATATTGGCTCTTTTACAACTAATTGATTGTTTGCCAGTTGAAAACATATTTCGTTTAAAGCGTATTCCAATTAAATCATTAGGCACACAACTATTTTAGTTGAATTTAATTGTCGCTAATTGTACGCTCAATTTTCCTGTTAGAGGCAGGTCCATTCGTGTTCTAAGTACAATACATCCACATAATCAAGGAAAGAAGTTGCATTGGCCAAATGTCAATTTTAACAATATAAACTCCCACGGTTCCAATATTAGCATCTAAATTTAATTAATCATCCCACTCTTGTATCTTAAATGCATCGATAATCTTACGAACGTCAGCAGAGTTATAAATTTAAAGCAATATTAAAGGCCTTTTAATCTCTAAGGCCTTTTATGATGTTATATTTAGGAGACTTAGACCCGGAACATGTTGAAAGAACTTGACTCATGACTTATTGCATCTGTACTAAACTGTATTGAGTTCACTCATGTTTAAAGTTAGCATGGTGACAAAAAATACCTTAGAATTGTACTTACTCACGTCACGTTGTGAAGATATTAAAAGGTTAACTAAATGTCATTAAAAGTACTTTTGCTTATTAGCTTGGTCCCGAGTGCCGCGAAATGGCTTTGTCGTGCCCCTACCTCGACCTGACCGGCTCCATGGACACCGGCTGCATCGACTCGGACTCGCTCTGGCTGCACGACCACTATGACCTTAAATCAGAGAAGTAAGAACGGAGTTTATGAAAAGAGATTAACCGACTAGCTATGGTCATAAAAGTAAGCTCATATGCTCCTTTTTCATTATTATTCTCATGTATGAACGTAATAAACCACCATGAATCACGACTATGTTACTTTCTTAGCTTTCTTACATGTCTAGGAATGAACTTTTATAACCTCATTAGGCGTGTACTTTACTACTAGTATTCAATGCCAGGGGATACATTCATTTTAACAACTTAGATACTGCGGCCCCAACACCACCGTCCCCAACTACAGCACGTTCAGCGCCAGCCTCATCCTGCGCTTCTGGACGGACAGCGAGACCGTCCAGCACGGCACCGGCTTCGACTGCAGGGTCACGTGCGCCGACGTCGGCCACATTGACGACGGCAACGACGATAGCAGCGAGGACAGCTCCGAGGACAGCTCCGAAGAGGAGAGTGACGAGGACGACGATGACGAATGCTGTAAGGAAAAGCAAGTTTTATACACGTCACCGATGCAATTAAATGATATTTATGTTGCCAGGACGATTGGAGATGCACATAAAACTTTTTATTGAATCTATTCATAATGAATGTGTTGTAGATTGCGGCCGGGCGAATCGGCGTGCTCGGATTATCGGCGGAGAGGTGACTGAGCGGCATGAATACCCGTGGCAGGCGGCCATCACGCTGCGCAACCGGAGTAAGCCGTTCTGCGGCGGGGCTGTGTTTGGGGCGGAGTGGATTATGACTGCGGCACATTGCACTGACATGTATTAGTAACATATTCGAGCTCTATATCTCCAAGGCTAAGATAAATATGATGCAGGTTCCAATACTCCCCTCATCTGATCACCGTCGTGCTAGGCGAGCATGACCATACAACGACCCATGAAGCCGATCATATCGTCATGGATGTGGCAGAGTAATTTAATTTTCATTGTAGGGAAAACAATTTAAACAAGGCTTTAAATCTTCTTCAGAATCATCGTCCATCCAAACTATGATAAATACAGCGTGGACAATGACTTCAGCCTCATCCGGTTGAAGCACAGACTCAATCTGGTCAGCTTTGGGATCTCAAACAGGATTGGGCAGATCTGCCATCCGTTGGAAAATCACGTGCCCAAGGACACAATGGTACAGTAGGTTCATATTGGTATTAGACTATTTACACAGTGGGTTCTATCTTGCATACAGGCTGTGGCTACAGGATGGGGTACCACAAGCCAAGGCGGAGACCAGGCTGACGCCTTGCAGGAGGTAATGACTACATTGTGCTTGCTGTACTGTGTGATGAAAAGCTATATTAACCTAGGTTACTGTCTTTGTTCACTCGCTTGAGGAATGTAAGCAATATTTGGGCCGGCATGACGTTACCGAGAATATGTTCTGCGCTGGTGCAAAGGGTGGGAAGAAGGGAAAGGATACTTGCCAGGTAAACATGGGAAAATGGGCCCCATACACTGCAAAACTATAATTGATCATCCCATGAGACATGGATGTTTTTCAAATCTCCCTTGTATGTATTTATACTTTACTTCAAAACAATTCATTAAAGCCTCAACAATGCAACTTAAAGTTACTTTCCTGACGTCATATTGAACTCGAAAATAAAAAAGTCCCATGTACGTAGTAAAATATTAGTTTCCCTGCGTGGGTGACACAAAGAGAATGTTTTAAAACAAAAAGGCTGCCTGGTACAACCATAATAATAGAATATGAGCACTCTGGTTTCTCAGTGAAGTTTGAATCCTTGTCATCGTATATCGTATGAAATGCATACAAATTTAAAGGCCTATTAGCAATATCTGCACAAATTAATTATGCCAATTATGCTGTTTATCATGCATTGGACCATTAGTTATATTGCACATGCGCCATAACAAACAGTTCCGTCATGTACATATTTCGTCATACACAAACATGCAATTAATATAAAAATAAAGACTTTCAAAATGCACTCTATATACAGATAGTAGCGTCATAGATAGGGAGGATAGATATACAGTATACAGTACAGTCTGCTTTTACAACGTTAATGCATAAATTACGTATTTGAATGTCAAAACAGACGTATTAAATGTGGTTCTAGAAAGTAGCGTAGCTTCATATCTTAAAGAAGGCAACTATTGTTATATAGCAACTACAAAAAGAGTATTTTAAGCGATGTTTTCTATGTATTTAACACATGTTAATTTGTTTTGTTGATTCAAGGAGCCGGAGGATTTTGTGTATGATGTGTCTTGCTGACATTTACAAAAGGCTTAAATTTTTGCCTTTAATACCTCAATGGGGCATTTTTAAAAAACCTCACTCATTTTCACCATATCTATTTGTAACTAAAATATTTGTTGCTATACCCTTTATTTTCCTTTTAAAACTCAGTGAAAACATGAATTCTCTCATCCTAAAATGTAAACCTGACGTCAATCTCCCTGTCCAAAAATGGAGAAAAATAGGGATTCCTCCTGGGAGACAGAAAAGAATCTCTTTTTCCCAAATTGACATGAAGATGGATCCGCTGGGATTAGAAATCGGATTCATACAAATGATTAATCATTAAGGAGAGCTGCTGAAAGAGTACTTTTGCATAAGAAAGGTTTCTCCGAGGGAACGTTGCATGGGTCTTAAGGAGGAATTAGGTCCAAAAATAGACTTATATGAAAATATGTTGAACATCTTATCAAAACAAAAATAAATGCAGCACAGCATTGATAATAGTGCTTAAATATCTTAATATAGTTTATAGCAAGAACAGTAGAACTTACATGCCCTTGTCCGTGCCCTATAGTGACTCCATGTTAATGTGTATATAGGGTGATTCCGGCGGCCCTCTCATAACCGATCGTGGAGACACCAACACCCCCTACGAGCTGATTGGAGTGACCTCTTGGGGATATGGCTGCGGAAAGAAGAACCAGCCCGGAGTGTACGCGGACATCCTAAGTAAGATTGTTTGAATATACTGAGGCGGATAATCAATTTGGTATCATTTTCAGAGAGCAAGGACTGGTGGAAGCCCATTGTCGGAAAGGCAACTTGCAAAAGAAAAATTGAAAACTGAATGGTTAAATACAAAGTAATGAATTACATTATGGGCTATCGTTACCCGTTATCATTTCCCTACCATTGTATACATTTATCATTCACGTAATAATGTGTTCTTATGATAAACGTGTATTCCTATCAACAAACTTTAGTAACAGAAGCATTCCTTCTAAGCAGAATTAGTTTCCTCTTTCTTGATTACTCCCGCCTCCGTAAAATATGATTGTGAGCTATTTCCTGTTGGCTCTTTGAATCATGAGATACTTCTTCTCAATACATTAGTCTCTTACACTTTGCCAAGATGTTTGGGTACTACCTGGCCTTTGGCCTCGTTCTTCTCAGTACGGTTCACTCCAAAGACATCTTCTGCTCCTATGACAACTTTGACACCGATGTCGTGGTCTCTGCAAATAACCCGGAGATTCGATTCCTGAGTCATGTGGGTTTCAACAAATCATCCAGGTCTCGTTACACCGACAGGGAGCATTGCAACTTCAACTTCCAAGTATTGTTAAGTGTTATACATTCAATTATTTCAATATAATGTGATGTTCTAGATGGGTGAGAACTGTCTAGAGATGAGTGTCCACTGTCCCTACTTTGATGTGCCCGGATCCATGAAGGACCA
>LR140737.1:0-15183 GCA_900659605.1 Tisbe holothuriae | reverse complement strand
GTGCTATTGCAATGAACCTGAAAAGGTAGTACCCTAAAATATATAAAAAGGGATGCATAGCAAATATTAAAAAAAACTTTCATTATATGTCAATTAAAGCATAGGCCTCTTCTTAGTTATGGAACTATTGTAGCTCAGTGGATCTGGATCCGGAACCGGAACCGCGGATCTAAGCTGGAACCGGATCCGGATCCGTCAAAAATCCTGGATCAGCACATCTCTAATATATCAGATTAACTTCTATGTCTGCCACTAGGTGGCAGATACCCTCCATCCACTGAAAATGGTCCCATGTGGCAGTTGACTCGGCAGTCTCGTTACGGAGTAATATTAGTCTCTCTTTGTTCTCTTTGCTGTAGACTGAGCTGAGCCGCTCAGCCGCTCAGCCAGAGTGTGGCTGAGGAAAACTCAGTATCTTTTGGCTGGGAGAGTAAGGTAAGTAAGTACCGGCCGTAAGTGAAAATAGCACATTTACTCTATCGACCGCTATTTTCACTTACGTAAGTGGAAATAAGTAAGTGGAAATAGCACTCGCCGTTTCCCATTTTGTCTGATATAAAAAATGGTGCGCTACTTGTTCTATAGACGGCCCTTAATTCACATAGTACATATAATTTCATGGCTGCATAAGATTTGTTGACAAAAGATCCAATGCCCACATTTCATCCTTGGTACGGAAGGCGTTTTAGAGGAGAAGGAGGGAAAGAGTCTTTTCATGGGAAATGAGCAGAGAGCTTTTCTTTATTTCCCAAAAGACCTTCTTCCTTATGTTGCCGGGACCGGGTTTCTGAAGCATTCTTGAGCGACTTTGGACCAGTTTGGGTGCACACAGTAGGTACTCTCGTAAGGTTTCTTTGGAAACCGGACTTCAGATCTCCTTTATATCGAGGTTTCGTAGTGCCAACCGCACTCAATACAACAAGGGATCGACATTCACTCAATGGAAGAATAGGATCACGGCGACAGAAGAGATGCTTTTAGGTTTAAGTTGAATGCTAAAGGAATTCTGAGAGAAGTACCCGACTTTTTGTTATGATTTTTTATTTTGTAGAAAGGCATTATGCGAAACACGTAAACTGCATTATAGAGCAATAAAATAACGCTTAAATGAGTGTATGCTCAATATTTCGTGTATACATGCCGGTATATTTTATGCACTGCAATATGCACCCAAAATCACCTTACGAACGCGTCTTCCATATTGGGCATAAAATACTGGCAACCTGTTTCATGGTCCAATTACGTCAATAACGACATTAATAAGAAGTGGTTTCACTCCTTGAAAATTGTTCTTGCATGGATACTGACTGCGAGATTTATTTGCCCTTTAATCCAACACCTGTGCCAATATAAGCATGCGATCATCTTATTCCGTGGACGCCTTGCAAATGTACTCTGATCGCCTTTCAGATAATGTATCCTCCGTTTATAAAGCCCCGGAGCGTATTTCCATTTTAAAGGCATATAATTTTACGACGGGATCGGTAAAAGTGCTTTCGCATCCTTCCTCCGACTTTCCAGATGTGTGTTTTAGACAAAAAAAAGCGGAGGATACGAATACATTACTTTCACTCAGCGTTTTTGAGATAATGGAATCTAGCAATATTTTATTTTGTAGCGAACTATTTTACTCCACGCCTAGACTTGTATTTTCAAGGTATAACATGTTTCTATCAGTGTTTCATAAAATGGAGTATTTTACAGTTTACTTCTTTTTCACGCCATTTCAATCAATCAGGCCAACACATGTTCAAGTTCTTTTTAAAGTAAAACACGCATTTTGGGCTGAAAAAAAGTTGTTTGGAAATAAACGCCTCACGTCTAGCATTAAAATTACCCCCAACTTTGCGGCAGGAATATCTTTAAAAAGCTTTTGATGCTAAAATGGGGGTGTTGTAGCACTTTTTAGCTTCAACCTCAGCAGAAAATGAAACTTTGGAATCCATTAGATGAAGCTTCAGACGTCACCATCGCGTCGTACAATACGGATGCAATATACGTAGCTATATTTTATATGACAGTAAACTGTCACCGTTATGAAGAAACGCTTTTTAACACTTGCTCTATTACTGCCTGGAAACAGCAATTTACATTGCGTGTAAAAGTGCAGAGTGCAAAACTCATATTTATAGCCGTCTTGTTGCTTTTGCTTTTTCCAGACATATTTAACAGCTTTTTTAAAGGCAACAAAAAGTCAAGTCGTCCAATACATTATATTTTTCCAGCTTAAAAGCATATCAAAGGGAAAATATTTTTGCAGCATACGAGGCGGAAAAAGCCCAAACATAACAAGCTCCTCTCAAAGGGAGATCAAATATCAGAATATGTCTGAAGGCAAAGCAGGAAAAATGGCGCGTGATCTCATACCCAAAGTAAACAAAGCTCCCCTACCTGATGGTGGCCAGCTCGTGAATGTTGAGCAGCAGCCTGGGCGCGTTGCAGATGAGGAAGACGAGCACGTAGCCCATCATGATGGCGGCGAGGTTGCTCTCCACGCGGCGCCGCGCGTCGTTGGCAGTCACCCCGGCGGTCTGGACCAGGCTGCAGCGGGTGGCAACGGACAGACGGGACTTGATGGTGGGCGTGACGGCCGTGTTGGCCGGGACTGTGAGGGCGGGGCTGGTGTTGGTGGCGGCCGTGGTGGTGGCGGCGGTGGTCAGGCTGGTCTCCTGGATGGCAGGCTGATCTCCTTCAGAGATGAGTGGGCTTTGTTCAGAGGACTTGCCAGCCTGAAATATGCCCGCATGTACTTTTCGTCACCAGTTGACTGGATATATAACGTTACCTCTTGCTTCAAATCCGCCCCGTTTGCCTGCGCTGCATCGCCATTGCAATGACACTTTCCGTTACCGTTGTTCCTATTCGCGCTGTCAGACGCTGCCATTGTCGTCGTTGTGGCCGTTGTTGGGTGGTCTTCCATCTTCATCTTGTTACCGTTTCCATGTCCAGATGAGAACGATGATTGGTTCTTGGCTTCCAGCACTGCTTCAGAGTGGCCCACAGTCGGGGTCATTGTAATACCACGTCCACTTATATTGTTCCTAGTACATTATGACGTATCATATCCGTTTCCACGTCTAATTCATAATAATAGTAACCGTTACCTGTTTGTCCTCCTTGTCTTCTGCAGCCGCCTACGCCTGATGTCAAAGTAGATCTGCATGTTGAAGAAGACGAGCAGGAAGAAGGGGATCACGCCGATGGTGATGAACCTGAGAAGACGGAAGACAACGGATGTGGGATTAGTTGGACAAATATGGAAACAAGGGAAACAAGAGAATGAAGAGCACAAAAAGGGGAGGAAATGAGCTCTGTTGACGTCAACTTTTCCTTGAAATTCTTCTTTTTCAGGTAAAAATGGTCCTATCATTACCAACTAAGTACAAATTCTAATGAATATATTTTTGTGTAATGCGTGCTCTTTTATCTATTAGTACTATATGATATGATCTTGTACAAGTCATATACTGTTATTCTACTGCGGACATTGGACAATGCAGCTGTTTAGTAATGCTTTCTCCCTCACACCCATGACGTCACCCCAATTCTTACTTGACAAGTGCATATGTTAATTTACCATTCTAATTGACATTACATGCCTCAGTGCATTCTGATCTACCTGAACCAATTAAAGTAGCTGGAGTATGTGGGGTTCATCCTGAACTCTGTAATGTTGAGCACGGGCAGCGACTCCTCCTCGTAGACGAGCTCCGTGATGTTGGTCGTGGCGTCCGTCACGTTCATCATCTCGCCCGTCCTCTTGTTGACAAAGTCCAGCTCGAGCTCAAAGAACTTGGTCACGTTCATGATGAGGGAGAGGAGGAGCACGGGCACGAGGGACTTGAGGAGGCGGCATTTGAGGGCGCGGGCGTCGTTCATAGACTGGAAGTAATGAGTTTAATGTTTTTACTGGCTGATGATATATTTTTGGGCACTACTTTTCGGTTCATTCACCAAATTGCAATTTTCCATCATATGGGTCAGAGTTGAGCGACTTGCGAGTATGGCTACCACGGGTCCCAATGTTATATATCATATTTATTACATTATGTAAATTGTGTTTATGACGATAGAACGATTTGATTGATGTCTACACATGTGAAACCGCACTTTTACAACGTGATTAGGCAATTTAATTCCTCTTCAAAAGCGATTTAGAGCACCTAATCAATAGACGTAAGCACTCGATAACGAGTATGGTTTTTTAAAACCACGTGAAACCGCATTATGTACAGTTTACCACCTTTGATATCATATAATCACGAGATCGGTCTTTCAATTGTGCTTTTGACATTATGTGACATTATTACGGAAAGAACATTTCTTTTAAGTTGATATTGACAAACCTATATAGCCATTTAATCATGTGTTCCTGGAAAAAGAAGGCGCACTATGCAGTAATATTGCTAGCCTCAATAAGCTCCCAACATATGCTATTGAGTGAAAAAAGAATCTTGTCCTCTAAGAAAATTAGCCTCAAACATGGAAAGTACGCCAATTTAGTTAAATTAGTCCAAATAAGCCTTTAAAGGAGCACCCTTGGGTCTAATTTTTCAATTAGAGAAAGTTCTACTACTCTCTTCTTTTTTTCAATTCTTCTTACTCGATCTTTTATAAAGAAAACCTCTCGACTTCATTTGAATAGGACCATTCTTCTTTTTCAATTAGACATGTCCATTTAATATATTTTATTTATTAAAACCTGTCCAGCGCTAGACACGCCATCTTGTTTATTGCCCTTCGTGACGAATATAAACCTACTTTGCGGTAATCACAAATGCTCACCTGCGAATAGTTGATCGGGTAATGAACCGCCACATATCGCTCCAGAGCGATTGCCACCGTCATCAGAATCGAGCCAGTCATAGCAATCATCTGTGTGTGGTAGAAGAGAGAGGATCAAAATACACTGATTATTTTCGAGTATCTTTTATCGTACAACAAGTTTATGTAACATTGTACGTCAAAGCTGATGGGGATATTACTTGGAAAACGTTTGCTTCCAGGAAACATATTTAATCAGGGATGAGAGTTTTAGGGGTTTCTTCTTGTTTGAGTTTACTTTAAAGAAAAATAAACAAGAGCAACGTATTCCCGATCCAATTAGTTGTGAAATAAAAGATAGCATATCTATTTTTAAAACAAGGACTAATTGAATTTGAGACCCCTTTTTCTTTATCATACGGACATTTAATTGAGTCATCATTACCTGCAGCGGATATAGGAAGTAAGGAAATAGGATGAGATGCGCGTAGCTGACGAGCATGAAGCGCTTCCTGCAGCTCTCCAGGATGCCGCCCATGAGGTAGAAGTTGTCGTACAGGGCGAGGGCGATTAACAGCAGGTTGAACGAGTTCCGCATGCTCTTTCTGGAAGTATAAATAGTGTTAGTAACGCTGAAAAGAGTATAATATAGTCATTGTTTCACCTGGAGAGGATCAGTCCTGAAACGGTGTTTCCTATCAGACCGAATATGGCTACGACTGTGAGCACCACACCCTCCAACCAGAAGGAGAACTCGTCCAGCTGCCTGGCCTGCTCATCGGTGTAGCTGGGGCAGTCCAGGGGCGGCAGGGAGGTGTAGTTCCTACCCAGCAGGTAGAGTTGGCTGCCGCTATCACCCTCCTCCTCCATTGGACTGATCGAAGATGTCGGCTCAGTCATAGTTTCTACCCCTTCTTTAATGTCTTTTTAAATCACGCCTGGCTTGACAGCTCCATTCGGAAACTTCTTTTTCATCAAGTGGGTCACAAGATTTGCTGTATTCTCTCTCTTCTTTTTGACTTTTTCTGTTTTAAGTTTTAGTCTTTGAATCTTCTGGTGCTGTCAAGAGGATGCAAAATAAAGACTTTTGCCATTTTCCGCTCAAAATATGCCCCTGCAAAATGTCATCTTGCATTGCCCGAAAAATGTCCTTATTTCTAAAATATAATATTCCAGACTGCGATAACAACAGCGACATTCTTTCACCTACTCTTAGATATAGAACGCAGATTGATTGCAAGTAAACATTGACAGTTGCTTGTCGCACCATGACATATTAATACAAATGTCATCGCGGCCTATTCTCGGTTGTTTACTGAGCACTAAAGAGGACACAATACACAGATGTATCTTTTTATGCCTCTTAAGTACGGCTTTATGTATTGACGTGTGTTGTCAACTAATTTTCATTGCGTGTGCTCTTTAAGTATCAGCATATGTAAGATATCATTAATACACGAGTCAAGCTTCAGAGTACACATGCATTATAAAGACCATTTTTGACAAATCTACTTATGACGATATATACTGACATGAATGTACATTTGAACATTATAATGCCATTAGAGAATATCCGTGCATTTAATATGCTTTAGCGATATATTGTCATCGTATACAATATTAATACAATACGTACAAAAATGTGGCATTCACAGACCAAAAGAATTTCCTGTATTGTCTTTATTATTGAATTACTTTGTTTCTTGATCAGAGACAGGTTCCCAATCTATTTTTGTCGTATGTAAGAAGCTGAATTAGTTTCCCAAAACTTTGTTTCTTTGCAGCTCTCAGTGGACGTCAAAAGTGTTTAAGAAACCCGTCTCATGTGTTGCAGAGTACAGCGTAATAAGACCATAATGGATTGCTCCATCAATTTGATTCGACAACCGATGCATTATTAAAAGACAAATCACCACGTTATTATTGTGCTTGTATTCGTTCTTAATGCAATCACCTATCTCGGAGTCGTCGTCTTACACACGGTGATTAAATTTGTTGCCTCAGAAAATATGAGCCTCCGTAGCTATGGCTACGCTTGTTTTACCGCAGCTCGGTTTTGTTTCTGTACGTGGGTGAAACGCATCATTTGAAGCCTACACGAAATGGCTTTCAGAAGTTAATAGACCTCAAATAAAGAAGAATCGAGGCACACAGCGGGAGGAGAAACTTTTTATGATGAATATGATGCATCTTATATATACAGACCACTAACAGGTAGATTTGATTAAATAACGAAGCACTCTGACTTGAAGTTTTATTGAAGAGCTGCTGGCTCCTACTTTACAAAAATGCCAACAATAAAAGAGATCATAACAATACCATTTTGAAAAGGAGAATGAAAGTATTTTTAGAGCCTCCTCCAACCTTTGAATGCCAATTTCACACGAGCTAAAATCGGTGGAAAAGGTCTTTTCAGCCTCTGCTAAAAGTAGAAGCTCAATTCTTTCTCATAGGTAAGAATGGGATGCAATTGTCAAGAGTACGACGCTTTCACTTTTGCAGATATTACTGTATACAATGTAGCAATCAAAAGTCCTTTTTTGTGACAGTATTGAAGATTTCATTTAAATTCTGACATTTTCTGTCTTCAAATGGCTCCAAAATGACAACGTGGGGCTCTGTAGTTATTATACAAGAGCAACTGAATGCATAACGCATTGAGTAAACTTTAGACGAATGACATGCTTGACATCCTGGAAGAAGAAGCCATTTCACCAAGGATGGTACAACCAAAAATCTAGCCTCAAGGCATTAAAGGTAAAGTTTCCCCCGTTTTCTTCAAGGGTAAAAGGAAGTCAAAGAGGATGTGTTTCCTTCAAGAGTGCTGAATACCGTTATTTGGAATTATATAAGTTAAATTACAGCTGCTTAAAATGTCGCCAAAATCAGTTTTAGAAGGCCTTGGTTTTGTATTACATTTCCAAAATGTTGCAAAAAAAATCAGCATTGAACTATTGTTTTCAATATTAGCACGCCTTATTTTTAAATTCATCTATTTCGAATAACTTTTTTTGTTAATAATAGTCTAATTTGCCGAAACTTACAATTTAATAAAATAAGCAATCATTTAGTTCCGGTTTCAGAAATGCACGACACAATTTCAAGGCACCTGTTTAACCTCGTTAAAAATATATCAATTTACAGTTGAATTTCGAAATGTCTGTGCGTTACGTGCTTAAGTAAATATGCGTGCCCGTAAAATGAACGTATGTATTGTTATGCATACGGTTTTATGATCACTTTTATCTTTTTTTCGTATGACATGAAAGATCGACTTAACATACATACAGTTATACAGTTACAAGAGTGAGCTCGGTTTATTCAGTTTCACAGTAAATGTGTTAAACATTATTGATACGAATATATTCGTACATTATAGAATATTGAAGGGTCCCAATTTTCGTATGCAGCCAATATTGATATCCTTGAAAATTACACAAAGAATGACATTAAAGCAATATTGAATAGATAAAATGCATTATGTGTCAATATTAGCGCAACCGATACTATTTGTCAAAGTTCAGTTTTCCCTTCCTCGATCCAAGAAATATGACAGCAAGCGGTACACTTGAACCGATGTAGTATCAGAGCTTTTATATATTAGTTCGTCGTAATCCTATTATCCCCCAAATAATTCTCTTGACATTTCTTTTCTCATTTCTGCTGTGTTGTAAACGCATTCCCAAGAGACTGAAAAGGTCTGAGATATAATGATGAACCGCCCAGGGAGCAAAAAGAGCGCGCACAAAAGCATCCAGATAATTAAATCAAATTTTAGATTACTTTTTGCTACTATCTTTGACTATCTTTTTTCTTACATCACTTGTGCAACTACAACCCTCCGAGGCGAAGAAGCATAAAGCAATTTTCCCCTAGAAGTCTTTAAACCCATTTTCAATGAAATTTATACATTTCAAAAGCTATTCTAATCAATAAGTCAAGTTTTTTGATTGGGGTATTGTATTCAGGCCAAAAATTACCCTGTGTTTTACTTGCCCATGTGGCCTTTGACACTATGAGTCTTTAAATGGCAAAAGTCAATCATTGCTTACGAAATGTAACGGCCACAGTGGAGTGTTGTCCGTTTTCTTCTTCTTCTTGTACTTTTCCCTGCGGTTTTGTCACTTTGCTCACGACAGTTTAGTAATTGATTTAATGAAACGGTTCACGGCAAATGATATCGAAGGCGGCCTGGCGGTCACAAGCACACGTTGCTCGCACGAAAAACAACCTTTGACTGAATGCGGGAGGAGGAGGGGGAGAAATATCGGGAGATAGTATTTCTTTCCCTCTCTCTCTCTCTCTCCTTCAGACACAACAAAGAGAGTTTTTCAGGCCTACTCCTCAGACGCACGCACACAAAGGCCGAGGTCGTCTCTCTCTCCGCCGCAGTGGGAGAGACATGAACGGCGGCCGCAGAGACTTCCCGAGGAGCGCATGTTTATGAAGAAACGGAGCTGAGGGTAAGGCTGGAGAAAGAAGGGTCGGAGTAATAAGAACATGAAAAAAGCATTCTTCTTCTTCTGTTTCCCGTGTTAAACCGAATAAATAATAAAGGGGGAAGAAGGGTCGACGTGGCATTCCCTCGTATATTTGGCTAGTGTCGCGTCGTCCAACACCAAGTGCCAAGTCATCTAAAGCGCTATTAAACAAGGCATTGTCTAGTCTGTGTTGGCAGCAATGTGAAGCACGTTATTGTCATTATGAACATGCATATTCGCTGTTAAAATGTAGTAGCATGCTCACATTATATGCCAAGAAATGAAGATATATAGGAGTTGGACGCTTTAACGCAATGAAAAAGCATCTAACGGTAACTAGTCTAGTGAGAACAGTCCTCAGGCTCAATTCATGAGAACAGTACAACTTATCTAGTCTACGTACCCGGCTCACCCATGGGTCAACATTACAAGGTAAACATCCAATGCAATGCACGGACTACAAATAGAATATGACCTGGCAACAAAAAGCCTTTTCCCTCGTTATCAATCATATACCGCCAATGAATGATAATAAGTACACGTGACGCCGTATTCAACCGTCATATCCGATTGCACAATAAATTAGATCCATAGATATGGCCCTCTGTACCGATAACAATGTCAAATGCAGGCATTTTTGCGCCCACAATAGTTGTTGACGATCGAGAAAGAGAGAGAGAGAGAGAGAGTTTTACGACCTACCTGGGAATGGTGGTGACAATTTAAAGCTATTATTCTGAGCAATATTATCCCACGAAAAGAAGTTATGTACAATATGTATAATTGAGCAGAAATTGCCAGAGCTGCATAGACCGTATTCTCTGATCGGTTTTGCTATCTGTTATAAATGACTTTGGAATAGTTTTGAGATCTTCAATGGGCTTTCAAGCAATATTCATTCCCTTCTAATAAAGAAATAACTTTATAGAATATGTAAATTGACTCGAATATTTATTTAAAATATTCGTGAGTACTTTGTAGTCTGATCAAAAGAATTAAATTGGAATCATTTTCCTCCTGTTATTTTTCTAACGTCACGATATCATAAAACTGGTAAGAATAACTCAGACCTTTTACAGACAATTTTTGAAATTGGTGTATCCAATTCATTCTAAAGGTTATTGGCCTTTTGAAGGTGGAAGGTATAGTTTAAACATTTGAACATTTTATACCACTGTACGTGTACTGCTTGTTGAATACATTATACTGTTCTATTTTAGGACCTCAGTGTAGGTTTTCTTTGTTCCAAGAGTAATTTAAGCTCACAAATTGGTTTTGTTAATTTGCCGTATATATGGAATAGATAACATTCATCAAAAAGTCACACAATTATCCTAATACATGTCTACCATAAGCTTAGATCAATTTTCGTACTAATTGTACTCTAATTTCCAAAACTGTTTTCATTTCCCTCCCATTGATTAGGAAGCTCTTCATTACTTACACCCTTTTTGGCACCAAACTGAGAAGAAAATGCATTTTTCTTCCATTCTTCAACGTCTTATTATTCTTTGCCTTTCTCTCAGAGGCACAAAAGACACTTTGTTTTCTATCCGAAAATATATTCATCCAGAAATCATCTTCTTCACAGAGAAAAAGAATATGCCCAATGTCACTTTTTTGAACCATGTTTGAATAATATTCATCTCCGTGGAGTTCTTTCCTCCCGGGATTAATTACATTATAAATTATGAAAACTTTTGTCGTCCGGCAGAGATGAAATTCTATTTTAAACTTTTGATAGCTACAATCACAAACTATGATTAGATATTCTAATCATACACTTTAGAAGGTATATAATGTCGTGCAAACTCCTAATCTGGAATTATGGGTGTCTGCATTCTCAGTTCATCCCGTCTAATCCTTGACTTTGGATTTGGTAACTGGGGGGAAAAGAGTGGGCGAATTATTTCCTGCACCTGAGCAAAATTCGAAAGCATTTCTTCCTAAAGCTGAATCAGCATTGGGAACACGCAACAAAATTCGATTATGGAAATCAATTGTGTTGGAGGCATATTGGAATTATGTAACAGTCTTGCAAGGCAGACATTTTGCATTCGCGGACAGATGAAACTAGTGCGAAAAAGTAAATTTTCTTCGCCTCTCTCAGCATTCCAATAAGGGATTTAGTCCGTCACAAAAAGTCGTTTCAATTTGCCATGATACATTTCTCTCTCTCTTGTTTGCTCAAGTTGCATTTGTGCCAGAAATCGGCCTCGGTTTATTTGAGCCTTAAAGAAGAAGGTAAAGAATGTTTGTGTGTACCTAAGCTGCAGACAAAAACCTTTCAAGTGTTCTTCGTCGGTCATACGACGTCACGAAAGTATTAATTTCAAGTGTTTATTCGTCCTCACGGAATACAATGAACTAATTGAGGAAAATATCACTAAATTGTTGGCATCTTAGTAACAGATATATGTGACAGAGTTTGACATCTTCAACATTAGCAGCCTTGAGAAGATTATACCGCATTATTCCCTATGACAAAAGAGCCGTTTAATTGGCAAAGTTTTGCTCGGCTGTACTTTCCTCATTCAGGAACATATTAGGAAGCATTAAAAAGTTTTCGGAAGTGACTTCATTTGTCGGGGCGAAAGTGCTGACTGCAGACGAGGAGTTGTGATAAGGCATGGCAGTCGATAGAGGATATTAACAAGTCTTTTCGAAAGCCTTATAAAATTGAACTAATCGTTTAAAAATATTATAATATATTGGCTATAGAAGTATATTCCAAGTTGCTCCAATTTTAAAAAAAAAAGTACAAAAGGTATTAAATGAAGGAATAGCAGCAGATATACTATGCTTCAAGTATGTTATAGGTACAAATAAATGTGTGTTTTACTAAAAAAAAGGTCATGTAGAGCTTATTCACACGCCCTCTGGAAATGAAAAAGTTTTAATTAAAATATGTATCTTCGTTCATATGTTCTCCGTACCGCACATGCAATAAATGAAATTAGTTTACATGATATTTTTTATCAATACTTGTATACTTAGAAATACGTAGCTTGCAAGTGCAGAGTATAATGCAATGAGAATTGATATAGTAGCAAATAATCGCAGATCTTGACACTTTAGGGAAACCTTAAACCTTTCATTAAGTATAAGATTAAATAGATAAATAATGCCTCAATTTAATATCTTTAGGCTGATAAATTCGATTAATGGAGGGGAAAAGAACAAGTTTTCTGATTCCACTATTGTATTATATATGTAGTATGTTGTGGTTATGTGCCTTAATGTACTGTATCGTGAACGACTCTGTCGGTGAACAACATGTGTTGACAAGATGCTTTTTTCACTACGAGTATATGACATTGCATTTGCCACAATAAACTGTATTCTCTCGTATGAATTCAAGCAATCATGCTAAACAAGCAAGTACCTAAGAGAATTCAAATTACTTGTTTAAAAATCAAGGACAACTTATGCAATAACTCTATGATTAGGGGTTTATACTGTCAATATACTTTAATAATATTTTATTACATGCTCTTTAATGGAGAAGGCTAAAGAAGAGTAATATTAGTAGGATGTTTTAAGCCAGTGAGAGCTGTAAACGGTTTCCATCGGCTGCAACTCAGAACTCAGCTTGAGTCGCAATCTCAGATTGTTGTTACCTTATAAATTAGCCATATTTCCTTATTTAGCTAGGTCCATTATTCTGATTCCTTCTAATAATCAGAGAAACCTCTGAAAAAGCTTCTTTATCTTGATTTAGAAAAAGGTTGCGAAATAACATAGCTCAATAAGCTCATATTGCGACAGTTAGATGACATGTACGCTCCTAAGTTAATTCGTAATTGATGACTCCTTGGCCAGTTTAAATATAGACATTCGATATCATATGCTTCCTAAAAAGGTATATGACCAAATTAAATACATGCAACTGGTAACATAGGGAGGACACGAACATAAAATAGTTATACTTGAGACTAAAGGAATAATAAAGTAGAGATAGCTATAGGTGGGCCCATATGCATTGGTATGTAGGGGAGGTTTGCTTGCAGTGGCGTTTAAGCGGCGCTGCTGGGACGAAAATGCAAGAACGTTGCCGGCCAACTCTACTTCATAGGAAGAGTGAGGGCGAGTGAAATACGAGAACTCGTCATAAAACACAAGAACTCGTCATATAATACGAGAATGGCGCGAAAAAAAGATTAAATTTAAATCGGATTACTGCAAGCAAACCTCCCCTACATACCCTTGGGTGGGCCTAAAGCACTGGGCAGCACTTTAGGTGGGCCATACTATTAGTTGTTCACTTAATATAAAAGGGTTTTTTAAATCGATCCCTATGTTTTGTCCGTCTATAGTCAATAGTAAGTGATATTTAAATTTAATAAAAAGCTGTCTTGATTGACCACTATCAAAAAATTAATTTTCTTGTAACTATATTCAAATGTACTACGTAGCTATAACCGTTGCCCTCATTTTGACTTGTTCTTTCACTCCATTTTTATGTATTACAGGCTTTACAGCAATCCCATAAAAGTTATGTTACGTGGAGTGGTGGACCAATAATCGTAGGGTTAGCTTACATATTTTTTCCAATGCAATGTTGCAACTCAAAATTGGGCAATCCCTTACTTTTTGTCAAAGAATATATTATTTGGAATAGTCCCTATTTGACTTTATCCTTTTACAATGTCTCCCAAATCAACTTTAAATATTTTCGTACTCATGCTCTTCTCTTTTCCATTATCAATGAAAGCATCCTCCTTTATCAAACAACTTTTGCGTAAGTACACCAATAACATCACTCAAAACACATTAACAACTTCTCCGACTCTAGACCCCATTAGAGAGAAGTTCAACGTTCCTTCATCGCACTTTACAGAGACGTTTCCAGCAGTCAACGGTCAATCACTCATTGAGTGCGCTTGTGAATGCATTGACGTATACGATGGGGCTTGCAGGGCGTTTCAGTATGTCGGTGGGAGTTGTCACAGGGGCGTGTATGAACCATGGAAGCCTGTTGATACTTCGCCAGTATTAATCCACTTTTATGTGCCGAGGGATGAGTTATATGACACTGGTACATTCATAGCTAAGCAACATCACTCCACTCTGTATAAAATTAATTATATTTAGCTCTGATACTGACTGGAGGTGCATACAAAATCCCAAGCAGCAATTCCGGCATTAAACTCGCCTCTACTGAAATTCTCTCGCTTGATGGAACTGTCTGCGACCCAATTCCAGATCTTTCTGTCGAGACAACGTCCGCTGCAATGGTTTCCATCAACTCAACCATCTACTACGTGGGAGGCTCAGGCACCAATGGATGGCCAACTAGTAACCATCTCTTTAACGTAAAAGATTTCATCTAATTTTTTCTCTCGCAATATAGGTAATATGTGGTCACTGAATTTGGCCCAGTTGCCGTATACATGGGACACTCAATCGCCTCTCCCCAGCCCAAGAACCAACGCCGGGGTCATAACCGCCAACAACTTTATCTACGTGTTCGGTGGCAGCTCTGGCCCCACCTATGACGACAGAACGGACACGATTTTCAAGTATTCTGCTGTGGATAACATCTGGACAGAGCTGACTACAAAGCTGCCAAATATTATGCTAGGAAGTGCTGTCTACGTTGACCGTAGAAACGAGGCTTGGATTGTGAGCAAGAGGATGTTTCCGGCGCCAACATATGTATTCGACTTGGCGACGGATACGTTTTCTACAATTGCAGTTCCTGATATTCCTCGGATATCCTCTGCACGTAATAACCATAATGTTGCGTAATAATTCAAATCAATGACCCCTGATCATATCTAGCTGGTGACATGCTCCACCTCGTCTATTTAAAATCCCCAATACCCTCATCTGACAAGATCATCGCGTACCCTAACGGCGATCCCAGCAACCAGCTCTACACCATCAACCCGGACTCCCCGTCCTCCGGCTGGGCCATGCTGCCCAACGTGCGCCA
>LR140736.1:0-15206 GCA_900659605.1 Tisbe holothuriae | reverse complement strand
TGTACATAACAACAGGGTCTACAAATGGACTGGCATCCACCTAAAAGATGCTGAACCAGTTCCATTTGTCGAGACGGATGAGGTGCTAATACCTCTCCATGCACTTGAGCTGTCTGACGTGTTAGATGTGTGCCCAGCTGCCAAGCAGTTCTACTTCGCCACTTCCTATGCTCTTCCACATGATTACCTTTTGCCGCTTGTCGGCAGGGAGGTGACAAGACTCCGCTTCTCCTTTGACTATAGAGGTGAAATGCCTGACTGGCTGCGCCCTCTCCCGTCGCTGTCACCCATTCTGGTTGCTGGTGGACGTGGTCTCCAGACGCTCAGTATCCAGGGTGCGTCACAAGTGGACCTTGGCCTCATCATGGCAAACTGCCCCAACTTGAAAAAGCTTGGTCTCGTTGACGTGTTCTTCCTGCCGGATCGATCTGGTGCACTCTCCACGCATGTCTTGTCAAAACTGGAAAAACTGAAAGTATGCAGTCGCAGGAACACTAATGAGGAGAATGACCCAATGCTATGGAGGCTAACCAAGGAAGAGTATCTGCGCCTGTTGTCCAGTCCTCTGCTGAAGGAGATCAAGATTGGTCTTGGTGTCACTGACGAGTACCTCATCTGCATTGGCCATCATGGGTTCAAATACCTTGAGAAGCTGGATGTGTCCTGCAGCAGCGATGCTGTCACCATGAGGTCCATAGGAATGCTTCTGTACTCGAGCGAGAACCGTCTGAAAGAGGTCATTTTGAACTGCAAGAGCATAACCGAAGAGGACTTGAAATATGCTGCAATGGGTGTCAAGGAGCTGGGATTAGCCAAGAGCGTTACAGTGTGGTGGAACTATATGCTTATTATTCATTATTAACCTTTCATTGTCTAACGCGAAATAGATTACTGTGGAATACTAAAATAATTCTCTGCTTGCTTTCTTATTCCAACCAAATGATCATCTTCAATTATTCATAGTTCCTTATCCTAATTTTTTTTACGATGAACCCGCTTTTCTACTAATTGAAATTCCAATATATTTTAGCACCTAGGTTTAACTGCTTGCAATAGTACTTAGGTTTAACCATTGGAATCACTTAAGTCTAGGCCTAGGGTCAAATGCAAAGTCTCCCTTTTGGATCTTCAAGAGCCAGAGATTTGCCGCCGCCGTTTAAATTTCGGAACTTTTCCCCATCTCCCGCATTAGCTCCGCCTGGGTGTGTTAACAAAGCAGCGATCTCTTAGCGGAGATCCAAAAAGCTTCTTTTACTTCTCTGGACGACAAGCAAGGCAAATTGTCTCAGCCGGGCTGGTGGCGCGGCGTTGGGCAGGAGGGCGGAGTTGTTAGTAATCGAGAGAGAGAAACTCAGGCAAAAAATAGCAATCGAGTGACACATAAACAAGTCCGAGTCCCTACTAAAGTCCCCATTACACATGCCCTAAGTGTAAAGTGTGACCCAGAGCCTCTCAAGTGACCCCTCAGCCCGTGTTCCAAGATGACGTCCCGCGGCGGCCTCGTCCCGCTGACCCAGCAGAAGCTCGCCGAGAAGCTCACCCTGCTCCAGCACCGCGGCCAAGGAATGCTCACCCGGATCTACAACATCAAGAAGGCGTGCGCGGACGTCAAGAGCAAGCCGGCGTTTCTCAGCGAAAAGTCGCTCGAGGGATCGGTCAAGTACATACAACGGAGGTTCCCACACGTCGACCCGAAGCAGCTCTCCGCAATACAGCCGCTCAGGAACGAGATTCTGAAGTCGCTGTCGCTCTACTACTTTACATTCGTCGATCTACTCGACTACCGCGATCACGTGAGCGAGCTGCTGACCACCGTGGACGCGTGCCAGCTCACGCTCGACCTCACAAACAACTTTGACCTCACCCGACTCTATCTCAACGTCGTGACCATCTACATCCGGCTGCTCATCCTGCTGTCCAGAGTGGAGGATCGCAAGGCGGTGCTGGGCATGTTCAACGCTGCGCATGAGATGATCCACGGACGGTGTGACACGGCATTTCCGCGGCTCGGCCAGATGATTGTAGACTACGACCCGCCGTTGAAGAAGCTCTCTGAAGAGTTTGTCCCGCATACCAAAACATTGACCACAGCGCTGATGTCGCTCGGGTCCATCTACCCGAGAAGGAATCTGTCTGCAGAGCAGTGGCGGTCTGCCCAGATGCTGTCCCTCGTATCGAACCCTGCACAGCTGCTCAACCCAGCCCACACAGACACCATCCCGTGTGAGTACCTCAGTCTGGAGACCATGGAATCCTGGATCGTGTTTGGTTTCGCCGTCTGCCACCCCTCCCTGTCTCACGGGCCCGCAGCTGAGCTCTGGGAGCTCGCGTTGAGAAGCAACTGGGTGACGAGTCTGTTCCGGGACGAGGTGTTGTACATTCACCCGTACATGCAGACGTTCTTCGAGTCGATCAAGTCGTATTCGAAGAAGGTGTCCGAGGTGAAGGAGTGTCACAATGCAGCGCTGTCGTCAGCGTCGCATTTGCACAAGGAGCGGCGGCTGTTCCTGCGCTCGGCGTTGAGGGAGCTCTCATTGTTGTGCTCGGACCAGCCTGGGTTGCTCGGTCCCAAGGCGCTCTTCATCTTCATGAGCTTGTCCTTTGCCAGGGATGAGATTATTTGGCTAATCCAGCACCACGAGAACCCGCCAGTAAGGAACTCCAAGCAGAAGGTGCAAGAGGATTTGGTTGATCGTTACCTGCCGGAGCTCATATTCTACATGGAAGAGATCAGGTATGCATTTACTAATCAAGGTATTTGTAACCATATTGTACTAATGTGTGTGTTTCAGGGCTTTGATTCGCAAGTACAGCCAGGTCATTCAGCGCTACTACGTGCAGTATCTCTCCGGCTACGACGCTGTCGCCCTCAAGCAAGCAATGCAGGGCTTGAACCAACTCTCCGAGGACGACGCAATGCTCCTGTCCTCCATGTGCCAGACCATCTCCGACCTCACTGTGGAGCAAGTGGAAGATCCCGATCACGTGTTCGACTTCCGCGGGCTGCGGCTCGACTGGACGCGGCTGCAGAGTTACATCAGCAGTGGGAAGGGCAGTGCCCAGTTAGAGGCATTTAAGCCGGTCTCGTCGCTGCTCAACACCGTCACGTTCCACACTAGGATGGTGGACAGCCTCGAAGACCTGCTGACGGACACGTCGGATCTTAGTCTCTTCTGCTTCTACTCGAAGTTGTTTGAGGACCACTTCCAGGTAAGATTGAATAATTTTAAGGAGTTCTTTTGTCTTCATTTACGTTGTTCCAGATGTGTTTGGAGTTCCCAGCGCAGAACCGGTTCATCATCTCCTTCCCCCTCGTCTGCGGCCACTTCTCTTCCATTACGAACGACTTCTGCCCCGAGGAGCGGATCCACATCAGGGAGCGCAGCCTCAGCGTCGTCAACCTCTTCCTAGACGAGATGAGCAAAGAGGCCAAAAACATCATAACGACGATATGCGACGAGCAATGCAACTTGTCTGATCGCCTGTTGCCGAAACACTGCGCGCAGCTCATTGCACAGGTGGTGAACAAGAAGAAGCGGGACAAGCCGAGCGGTAAGAAGCTCATGCTACCCGGCGCTGGGGCGAACCCGGCTGAGCGACCTGGTGTCGAGAGCTACAGAAAGACCCGAGAGGACCTAACCACCATGGACAAGCTCCACATGGCCTTGACCGAGCTCTGCTTCTCCATCAACTTCACGAGCACGATCAACGTGTGGGAGTACACATTCGCCCCGCGGGAGTACCTCAACCAGCACCTGGAGACCCGCTTCGCCCGCGCCCTCTCCGGCATGGTCATGTTCAACCCGCAGACGTCGGAGATCGCAAAGCCTTCCGAGCTGCTAACGTCAGTCCGCGCCTACATGAACGTGCTGCAGTGCGTGGAGAACCACGTTCAGCTTGACATTACGCGGATCTTCAACAACGTGCTGTTGCAGCAGACGCAGCAGGTGGACTCGAACGGGGAGCCGACGATCGCGTCCGCGTACACGCAGTGGTACTCGGATATCCTGCTGAGGAGGGTGAGCGCTGGGCATATCTGCTTCTCGTCCACGCTGAAGGCGTTCGTGTCGCTGACGCCGGAGGGAGCGATTCCGTTCAACGCGGAGGAGTTCTCGGATCCATCAGAGTTGAGAGCCTTGACTGAGCTGATCGGTAAATATCAACACAATAATTTCCCACTTCAAATTTGGTCAATTTTCAGTTTTCTTTTTACAGGTCCGTATGGCATCCGACTTCTAAATGAGACCTTGATGTGGCACATTGGCAGCCAGGTCCAAGAGCTGAAGAAGATCGTCCTGCAGAACAAGGAGGTTCTCGTCGCCCTCAGGACAAACTTTGACAAGCCGGACGCAATGAAGGAGCTCTCAAAGAGACTGACGAATGTGGATAGCGTCTTGCAGGTACACATTGACTGAAACACTAATAGCAGTGTCAGAGCTCTTCATGAACCAATATTCTTTCAGCGCATGACCATCATCGGCGTCATCCTCTCCTTCCGCGCGCTGCTCTACGAGGCGCTCAACGCGCAACTGGAGGAGCGCATTCCATTCCTCTTCAGCACCATCGAGGACGTCCACGGCCACTGCATCGCGCCAGAGCAGTCGCTGCTCATCAACGAGATGGCGTCCGCGGCCGGGTTCGCGTCCCAGATCGACCCGCTGCTGCTGCAGACCATCCAGGTGCTGCCCAAGCAGCCCGACTTTGAGGAGGAGTATCTAGTCAGCTGTTTGTTGATGGTGTTTGTAGCGGTGTCGGTGCCAAAGCTGGCCAGGTCGGACTCGTCGGCATACAGGGTGAGGAGCATTTGCCAGATGTTATTGTTCAACAGTCGTTACATATTAGACATAATGGCAGTCCGTTACAGCTATGAAAAAGTGGCACTTGTATGAATGAACAACTAAATTCAATGTCTCTTTCCTTTCAGGCCCAGTACGATGGTCACGAGAACAACATCCACTGCCTGGCCCTCGCCGTCAATCAAATCTTTGGCGTGCTCTTCACTATCTGCGGCCATGACGATATCGAGGATCGATTGAAGGTAGGAAGATTTTTACGCAATATTGATGCAGTTTTTAAATGCCCTCTTTTCAGGAGTTCCTCGCTTTGGCCTCCTCCAGTCTCCTCCGACTAGCCCAGGACACCGCCTCCAAGGAAGACGTCAAGAACCGCGAGAGCGTCTACATCCTCCTCGACCTCATCGTGCAGAACTCACCCTGGCTGAGCATGGACCTGCTCGAGAGCTGCTTCCCGTACACGCTGCTCAGGAACTCCTACCATATTGTGCACAAGATGGGAAATTTGTCGTTGCAGTCGTCTGGGTGAACTCGCCTCCAAACACTTGAAAATGCAGACTGATTCGTCGTTCAAAGAAATTTGCTGCCAAATGACCCCCCGGTTATAAATGTCATTTTGTTTATCCTTTGTATGTAAACGTTGCAATATACTCTACGAGCGCCACCGGTGCAGCTACTACTTGATCATGTTTTTATCGTAAGCTAATTTATTTTATTGTAAATTTAAGACTCCCCAACTTGATAATGCAGCCCAAACCAGCATTTCTTCGTATCTTCCATTTTCTACTCTACAGCTTTAAAACAGCTCTAAATTATTGAATATTAAAGGCATGCTAAATTATAGTGCATGAGAACACAAAACATTAATCAAATGAAATCGAAATAAACTAGAACAACAATATCAATTTACGATGGCAACCACTTTATTGTTGACAAATTAACGGAGTATTTACATTATGTTACAGACGGTTCAGAGTACATATTGAAAAAAACAGTATTGAAAAAAAAAACAGTATTGAAAAACATTTGAGATCTCATGTTACTCTCCAAAAAACTTTAATACTTGTGTCATAGTCATTACTCCTTGATACCAAATAATGAGGTACTTAATTGGAGCAAGTTAGTTATCTTTGGTAAAAGAACACTTTTATTATCTAAAACCTTTGCACAGTCTTATGAGACTTCACATCCATCTCTCACCCCGACATTCATCTCCTTCTCCCCACTCTCCAACTTCTCCAACCTGTCCGACACCCACCGGTACGCAATCTTCATCCCCTGCAGCTGCATCTCCATCTCGTCTGCCCTGTCCTCAGCCGCCTCCCGCCGCGCACGCTCCTTCCGTCCCTCCTCCTCATGCTGCCGGCACAGCACCTCAGCCTGATCAGCCCTCCGCTTGGCGCGCGTTCGCTCAGCCTGCAGCTTCTTCGCCCACTCCTCCTGGAAGTGGAGCTTGTCCTCGTACCGCTTGACCGTGGCTGAGTCTGCCATCGCCTCCGCTGACCGGAGCTGTGTCACCTCTTGGCGCAGGGCGAGGGCCATGTTGACGAGCATGTCCACGTCCTCATGCGACTCCATGGTTGCTCTCAGGGCTGCCAGTTCGTTGCGGATAGCCGCGACCTTGCCAAGGCCGCGTTCATGCTTGGCCTCGGTTGCTTCCACTTCGTCGTTGAGGTCCTTGTTTTTGGCGCGGACTCTGCGGAGGGTCTTTCGGAGCCTCTCGTTGGTTGTGTTCAGTTCCCTGTTGGCGCGACGGAGATCCCGGTTGTCTCTGCAGGCGCAGTAGTGCTCGACTGTCTCCACCATTTGCCAAGACATGTTGTTGATAATGTTGGCTTGTTGTTATATTAAATGGGTTATATGGTTACGAAGGGTGTTGCAATGTAATCTATGTTCTTCCAACTACTTGATGCACATAGACTGTAGACTGAGGATGAGGATGAGGCCCTTCAAAACCCTTGCTGTAGATGATTCAGTTGCTTCTTTATGTGACTTTTAACGATCCAAACTTGTTTTAGACAAAGAAGACGGTCTGCGACTAATCGCGAGCTTGTGCTTGTATCGCTTTCTTCCCCTCCGCAAGCTTTGGAAATCTGACACTTGCTCGCTCCTCACAGCCACTAAGTCGTCGCCTCCCCAAGGGTTGAAGCGGACGGTCAGATAAGGCAGATGGAGGCGAAAAGCGACCTCGAAGCGTCAACAGATTACTATGACATCGACGGAACTACGCAAAGTTAGAAGCAGGTGGGGTAAAGTTTTTTTATACCTTGTACCTCGACGGCGTAGCTTTCTAGGAGGCAACAGGGCATGGAAACTTTTATAAAATGCCTACCACCTCTATGCCAAGGTGATAGAAGAGCTCTACGCGTAGTACGTGCGGAGGCTTGTTGCCTTAGTTTCTCAGCGCGAATAAAACTTTTGAACGCGTGCTGAGTTTTAAAATGCTATTTAACATTATTAAGCATAGTAGAGGGTTGACATTAATATTATGCAAAGCGGTTAAATGAAACACCAAACTTCATTTCCAGCTTTATTATGACATTCCTTCATCATTAACCTTTAATGAGGTGTTTCTACAGTTTATTTCATTATTGTTATACATTATTATCGCCTCCAACTAATATATTTTAAGCGTAATCATCGTTTTGTTCGTCATGGATATCGGGTTATTCTAGTTTGATCCATAGCCACACGACAAAAGATAATGGATAAAACAGCAAATCTATAAATTGAGGTCCCATTATTATATCATTAGCCCAGGATCGGTCATCTTAGATCTATTAATATAGAGGGACGGACCAATCTATTGACTGTATTCAACCGTTTTGACTTCTGCCGTGTGGTTACGGGGTTAATCCGATGGAATTCTTACTTGAGGTCCTCGGTTGGGCATTGCAAAGGTTTTATTTAAAAGGAGGATTGTGATGTGCGCTGGTTTAAGCATGTTAATAATTCTTTTTAAAACTACCTTCAAGCATTTGCAAGTGCTAATATGACAGTTATTAGTAACAATGATGCAATATTATGCATATTCATGGGTTGCATACAAAACCTACATATTTCATAATCCTGGATCTTGATTATACCATATTTTTGCATAGCGTATTGGTTTTCTTTCATTGGTGTGGGGGGTACTTTACCGCCTATACTTTACAAGTGTTGCATAAGTGTACGAAACAATTAGGGTTGATGATGATGATAACTACTGATACGAGGTGGTCGTGGTGACAATGGGCAACCCTGCCAGGCTGACCGGCACTGTCGCCGCAGTCGTAGCTCCACTCGGACCTGCGCCGATAATGGTCTGCTGTGACGGGGCCTGTTGTTGTTGGCCCAGGTCAGAGGTGACACAACTGGAGCTCTGTAGAAGTCTCGGTGGAAGCTTTCCTTGTTGAATGTCCTTGACGCCGTGTTGGAGACGTTTAATGTGTCCGACCTGGATGAAGGATGCATTAGGAGTGAGTTCCAATTACGTAGATTGCTGATTGCTGAATACTTCAACTTGCTGAAGTTTCTATTCTCGGAAGTGAATTTGAGCTTCAAACATGTTATAAGAGCAATTTGTGACTGAATCAAAGAATAAGACATATTACGAGTACTAAAACATTTACCTTAGACACTCCGACGTCCTTAAAGTCCCTCCTCTCCAACGACAGCAACTCCGTGCCCGAGATCTCATGCTCCAAGAACGCGTGGCAATACATCGGCAGCCCGATCGACTCCAGCCACTGCGACACCTCCTGGGGCGACCACTGCAGCACGACCTCCACGAGGCAGCTGCTCTTCTTGGCGGCCGCGGCGGAGACGGAGGCCGCGGTGGCGGAGGTGAGGCCGGGCATGGAGGGGAGGGTGCCCGAGGTGGTGTTGGAGGACGCCTGGTTGCGGCCGAATAGGGGTAGAGAGCGGAACCAGGAGGAGCGGCGGCCAGTTTCCTGTAAAAACGACAATAGTGTTACCGTCTAAACACAATGTTTTCTTTCGAAAATGTGAACTATAGCATTGAATAAAGACTATATAAAGTAATGTTTCTAACCGGTTGTGGCTCCGTCCTAATTGTAAAGAATAGCAGCTCTCCCTCCTCATGACACTTGCTGAGTATGCTCTCCACCCAGTAGATGCTCTGACTGAGCTTTCCCGCCACGTCGCTCTGCGCCTCCTGCACGTTCTCCACGAGCGTGCGCTTGCACGAGCTGATGCAGTTGCGAAGGTGGTTGACGAAGATGGCGGCGCGCCGGCGGGACTCGGCCGCCGGCAGGGAGAGGATGTTGTCCGGCGGGATGGTGACCATGGATTCTGGAAGAAAACAGTTGAATCATCTAGTATTACAAACCAACTCCTTAGTTACACCAAAGATAATCAAACTACTTAATTAGATATTATTTTCCGTAAAAGTAGTCGTAATGGCATACAATTTTACGTTATATAAAGTCAATTTACTAGACAAAGTGCTTTATGTATCTACGAGTACAATTCATTGTCTGGATCTGCTTTAGATCATTAACCTAGACAACGTTAATAACGTTTCAAAAGGACTGTTTCACAACGAGAGCGAGCGTTGATAACGCATTATATCATAGTTCATAGTACACCGTTTCAAGATAAGACTTCACCCAACTCATTTGTCAGACCTCCCTTGAAACAACAGCAGAAATATGTCGGGAAGCACTCAGATCCCGTGGGAGAACCCGCACCTGGTCATTACGCAAACAGAGAGCGGGATTCGAACATTGAGACTGAACAACCCAAGGAAGAAGAATGCCATTGCTAGGCAGACGTATAATGACATTATGTTCCAGCTCAGGGAGGCAGGAAGGGATGATACGGTCAAAGTTTTGGTCTTAACAGGTACTAAGCCAATAGCTATTGTATTGCTTCAGCTAGAAGTAAAGTGAGGAGTTACTTCGCTATATACGATTAAAGTAAATGTTCCATAAAATTATACGTTAATCAGGCACCGGCGACTACTTCTCCAGCGGGAATGACCTCAGCAACTTCGGCTCGATGTCCGATGGCGGCGACGAGCCCATCGAGGAAAAGTCCTTCCAGGGCGGCCAGATGTTCCTCTCCTTTGTCCGCCACCTCATCGACTTCCCCAAGGTGTTGGTGGCGCTCGTGAACGGGCCCGCCGTCGGGATCGGGGTCACGATACTGGGCATCGTGGACCTCGCGTATGCGGCGGACACGGCGCATTTCACGACGCCGTTTGCGAAGCTCGGACAGGCGCCGGAGGGTGCGTCGACGTTTACATTTCCGAGGTATTTCAACGAATGAATGTTGGTGCGACAATATTAACTTGCTTTTATAAGGTTGATGGGTCGTCAAAAGGCGTTCGAAATGTTCTGCATGGAGCGACGGCTAACCGCGACGGAGGCTGAACAGTGCGGACTGGTGGCCAGGGTGTTTCCAAGAGACTCCTTTGAGAAGGAAACGAGCGCTGCCCTTGAGCGGCTGTGCGAAATGCCAATCAAGTCTGTTCTGGCATGCAAGTCCATGATTGGCCATGGGCTCAAGGACCGGCTGCATGAGACCAACCGAAGGGAGGGGGATGTTCTGATTGAGAGATGGGCGTCTGAAGATTGTATGGAGGCGGTTATGAAATTCATGACATCCAAATTGTAAATGGCTCAAAGCCCGAAGGAATGATATATATTTATGATTTAAGTGTGAATTCATGGAATAGAACAAATTATCTTCAGAGCTCAGATATGTCTTCCGACTCTTCCCCCTCCACATAATATCTCATAAGACATAGAAGCCACAAGAAACTTTTACCTTGCAATGTACTCGCCAACGATGCCAGGTCCCGTCCCTCTTGTCCGTCGAGAGCGTGGTGCAGGAGCAGCAGGTAGTGGAGTAGTTGTCTGGAAGCGCCGACCAATGAGCGGAGCAGGTGCATTTCCTCTTCGTCAAGTGGGAGCAGGACTGGGTGAGCGTGTTCACGGTACCAGGCGCGGCTGTTGGAGCCAGACCGAACGGATTGTTCCATCGTCTATAAAATATAAATAAGATATTGCATATTGTGATATTGTTGTTTCCAAGGAAATCGCGTTTAAAGTAGAGGTTACTAAAATAAGTCTGAGATGATCTGACAAATCTTGTTACTTTTCAGCTATTTAGCTTTGTTGATGATAACCCTTACCCTATCCCTGCATATGAGCTGCACCCTGTTCTTATGCAGAATCCTTATGATCCCCGGGGGATGCACCCACGCCTCCCCATCGACCTGCACGGGGACGCCCTCATTGCCCAGAATCCTGATGACCACACTCCGACACTGGGCAATCCGATGCCGCTGCAGGTTCATGATCCTGGAAGCGCCCATGTGGATGGAACCGAATACGGCAACGACCTTTAAGAAGATTAACAACATCAGCAACTCTCTAAAAGTCTAAAACAATCATAACGCTTCTTCAGTTACACATTTAGGATCCTGCAATTTTGTACTCAAGAGTTACACCAACTTGTGTAAATTCAGTGTAAAAAGAATACGAGTCCATACCTCGAGGATTCCATCGTCGAAACTGGAAGGTAGGAAGATGTTGTCGTCCTTGGCGTTGCCCCAGAAGTTTGTGCCGCCCATGAAGCTCTGGATGTTGAGCACGACGATGCCCTGGAGAGAGGGGAGCGGGATGGCCTCGCCGTCGCATTCCAAGATGACACGCTTCTCAAGGTTCTTGTACGTTCTGAAAAAGATTAATTGCAGTTATTATTATGACGCCAAAGTAATGTAATATGGTGTCAAATCTTACTTCTGCACGAGTTCCTTGCTCCCCAGCACTCCGTACCACATGTAGTTCTTTGCCCTGGACCTCTGTTTGGAAGACTGCTCCTCGCGCTTGTTGTGGAAGTCGAGGCTGATCTTGGCATCGATGCCGATCCCAAAGTAGTTGTTCATCACCGAGATCTCCTCCATCTTGTCACTGGAATGAAGAAAAATTATACTAAGGAGTAATGTAAATAATTTGATCTGCTTGTTCATGTTCTGTGCCCCAGAGTGCATTTTAAGAAAAGGTAAGCAAATATTTCTGCGAGAGGTAATATGTGTGGGTTGTGCATAAAATTATACAATTTTATTCGTCTTAATGTTACAGAAAATTATTTTAATTGCTAAAATATACTCACGGAGGTGGTGTCCAGTCCATAATCGGCGTCACCGGCGCACACAACGCATCCGCAGACGCCAGCACAACCATCGAAATCAACCCTCGATTCGAACTCCGCTCCAAATTCGGCCAATTCGGATTCTTCACCAGCGGGTTGATGATCGGAATCGTCTTGTTACTCAACCGGGAACCGGTTTCAGACCGGAGCGTGGACAAGCTCACCATCGCGCCGACGGACAGCCTCCGACTTCCGGACGGCCGTCGCATCATGGCGACAGAGTCACGTCTAAACCCGGATGCACCGCCATACTCATAACTGGAGTAGTCCGCTTGGCTGCTCTCAGCGCCAACTCTGGACAGCTCAGCCGGGGTCTGCCCTGTCGTGGTGGACGCAGTTCCACTCGGCTGCTCCTCCGTCACCTCTGATTCCGGTTTCGTGGCCTCTCCCTCAGGTACGGATGACAGCCTGCTGCTCTGTCGGCTTCTGCTACGGTACGGGGACACACCGTCTTCCACGTCGAGACCGCCAGCTGTCGGTGAGCTGGGTGAGAGGCAGCCACCCAAGAGCGGTGGCGGGCTCAGGTATGACGTTGGCGGGGGTGGCTGGTGAAGGTTCTTAGCTTCCAAGTCCTCCCCTTCGTCTGCGAGGTTGTTGCCTGCAGTGGCTCGCATCAGCTGCATTGCCTGCAGGTCCGAGAACTCTGGCGGGGCTGTGAGCTCAGACGCCGCCGCGAAGATGCTCCCATGTCGTGACCCACCTGGACTAGGCAAGGGAGAGATCTCGAGCAGGATGTCGGGCTGAGGCTGCGGATCCTTGGCCTCCGCCGCGGCCGCCCGGCTGTTGTCATCCTCCAGCTCATCCTCATCTGATGACGACGAGCTGACGTCTTCCAGCGACACGGACGAGTTGGACATCTTGTCCTTGTCCTCGTCCTCGTCCAACAGGACGTCGTCGTCGTCAACATGTGGCAGAGTCTCAATCTCAGCTTGGAGCTTGTCCGCGGACGATCGGCGCGAGGCGGGACCGGGCGGTGTGGGGGCGAGCTGCAGCATGGGGATCTGATCCTTGCCGCCGAGGGAGAGCGTCGTGAGGCAGACGGGGATGGAGGACGCCGGCGGGAACGGGAAGTTGGTCGTGAGCGACGGCGTGAAGAGCAAATCTTCAGACTTGTCCTTCTCACAATCTCCGGCCGCAGCGCCGTCTTCAAACGACATCTTATCCAACGGGCTTGGAAGTGTCGCGCTCTGCATGAGCCGACCACCAGACCCTGGGAATGCCATCTTTTGCAGCATTCGCATCTGCTTCTCCTTCTGCGAGGCTTTTCTGACGCAGCCGCCAGTAGCCCCGTCCTCCGCGCTGCGGTTCGAGTCCTTGGCGGCGTCATCGGGCCCGGCCGCGGCGTCGTCTTCGTCGCTCTCCACTGACGGCGCCGTGATCAGTATAACGGGGTCTTTCTCCATGCCCTCGTTGGTCTCCACGATGACTGCGGGTTCTGGGGGATGGCGGAGGAGGTTCTCCAAGGCCTCAAGTTTTAAACTGAGCTTCTTCAAGTCGTCCTGAAAATAGCATTTGGTTATTAAGCAAATCTAAAGTCAAGATCATAAATCTGGCTTTTCCATCAACTCTTTTTTGCTACTCTAGAACAAATAGATCTCGACTTTGTACTTCTCCAGAAGCTCTCTTGTCTAGTTTTGTTTTGGCTTTAGGACTTGCAAAAGTATATTTTTCCAGCACTCTTCGAGGAAAGGCGATTCATTTTTGGAGGGCATAATAATTTATCTCTCCTTCATGCTGAGTACACAAAAAGTCATAAAATGCTTCAGCTAGATCTATCCTCCAGAGAGCCACAGTGGCCTTGTTTCAGATTATATTCTGATAAAACGGACACTGTTTTATACAAAAGTAAACAGGACCATTGTGGCTTGCAATGTGAGCTTGTGCCGCATATATTTCCCATGTAGTTTCCTTTTTTCCCTCCGTTAGAATCCCATTCTCTGTATATGAACTCGTTCTGTATTGCAATTACAGCAGAGAAATAAAACATAAATATATTCACCAGAGGAAAGCGCCATAAATAAATCGCTGCAAAGGGCGTTTTGCAAAACTATTTCTATTTATAAAAACGGCATGGTTTGCATTTTCCCGCGTTTTTAGTCCATTTGATCCCCATCTAAACTTTTTGAGTTGCTATTTGTCCTCGGCATTTTCTTGCACTTTGAGCAAGCGGAGGAGAGATTTAGCGTTCCGTTTCAAGTACTCAAGACCTTGTTTAGGTCAGAAACGAATACATCAAACAAGGAAGAATTACCTTTGTCAAATACCCCCATTTACGTCACCAAAGCCACAACTTGCCAGCAAAAGCCCTCTTCTTGAAAAGAGGGTTAACCAAAACGAATATAGGGATAAAATAGCACAAAACGTGTGCCTAAAAGGACTCGTGGTATGACCACCAAGAACCTGTTCTTAGCAACCTTGCATGCACACAAAAAGCACTCTCCGCCGAGGCAAAAGTTGAGTCGGAAAATGGAAATGCAATTCTGGGAATTCCAGTGACGTCATGATTTATGGATGGAAGAAGAAGAAGAAACTCTATTCCAACACCTGTAGTCGGTTTCTACGGAAGGCCGGTCTATCTGAGAGCGTACAATAGGCACCCGCTTACAATGTGCGAATGCAAAAGGACTTTTTCGTTTCATGCCGACTTCAAAGGTTGTGGGTTCGAATCTTTTGTTACTTAAGTTAGTAAAAGGTGTGTCAAAAAGAGTTTAAAAGACTATCAATTCAAAGGTCTATGGTCATACCGGCTCCAATATCTAAGCGATCTCAGCTAACTCACCTTCAAGGCTCCCTTGATATCAGGCGAGTTCAGACTTGTCGTCTCATCGTCATCGTCGTCGTCCTCCTGAGCAGCAACCTTCAGCTTCCTCGAGATGTTTGCCGCGTCCTTGTCCATCTTGGACAGCGAGATCGTGTCCGGCTCAACCGTCACCTTGGGAACCACAGGCTGAAACAACAACAACAAGAGAAGTTTTGTAGGGGTCGTGGTAGACATGCAAGCAAGTTGCTCGACTCTGACCCAGAGTGTTGCGGGTTCAAAGTGGCCCTGCAGCATGCAAACTTGGCGTTACTGGTGATTGAATTGAATGGTAGTGCCCAAAATATGTTTGAAGGAACGATTCCGTATTTCAAAATAAACTTTAATTTAGTCTCCGGAGAAAATGGGTTTAAAGTTTTGGAAGGATGTTGTATTCCATTGACGTCAGTTTGGCCTTTTGTAGTCTGCTGAGCAAACTTGTGAAGAAGAAGAAG
>LR140735.1:0-15203 GCA_900659605.1 Tisbe holothuriae | reverse complement strand
AACTTATCATGAATATGACCAAAAGTGTTATTTTTATTGTCTGTGTTTACATTGGTGGGACAAAGAGGACGTTTTCTATCCTCATTGGATATGCAACCGGTGTATTCAACTGACACAAAGAGAAAGCAGGGATGCCAGTTTGTTACATTTTTATTTTTTTGGTTTTATAATGTATACTAATGTCTAAATAAAAGTAAATATACAGCCGTTTTTATTGATGTACATGGAATACTACATTCAAGTAGTTGTTTTTGCACATGTGTATAACATAGCAGCCCTTAAATGTCCTTGCATATTTCTACCATCAGTTTCAGGTCTCTCTTTTGTATCTGCAAGTTGTAAAGTATTTATCTCTTGCTCGTTGGAGTCCACAAAACAATTTTTCAAACTGAATTGTATGAAATTACAAAAGACCAACATTTTATTATTCAAGAAATTTACCACACCAGGCCTAAATGCATGCATATTTTTGCACAATTTTAAACATCTTATCATGTTACAATTCCTATAATATGTTGACAAGGTCTTAAAGTTTATACAACATGTTGATGACAAGATAGTTGAACAAGTAACGCCAAGAATCCCTAAATATCCATCCTAGGCCTAGTCGTCTTTCTCCCTGCATGCAGCTTTTTGAATTGAACTCGGGAAACTCGTAACCAAACCTGGGTTGTAAAAAAATAGCAAGCTGATGAGAATGACGATGATGCCATTGTTAAACCAAGGTACAAAGATTGCAGGAAGAGGGAAAGTTTTGAAAAGCGTACTTTGTAAAATGATGCATGTTTGTCTCTCCGAGCACAGTAAGGTTATGAAGATATACACAAACTGGGACTAAGTCATTGAGTTCTTTGGACCATCCACCTAGTACAAAGAAATTGGAGTAAGGAAGGAATGGCGGTTCTCTTCACCGCGACAGCTACCATTTGGAGTACTCCAGGAAAAGGTTTTTCACTCAAAAACTTCCTTATCCCTCTCCCGATCTCAGGCATTTTTTTTCTTTTTTTCCGTCACAGCTCAAGGCTCAGGAGCTGGGGAAGTTTGGAGACGAGGTGCTGCGCCTAAGGCGGCGCAGGCACTGTGGTTTAGAAATGCATTAAACATTAAGAAAACTAAATAAATTTGGCCATATGCATTAGCCCCCAAAATGTAATATTGAGATAGACCAGGATTGTTTTCTAAAATTATACAAACCACTGTGCAAGGGGGTTAAACTTCTTTGATTCGACCAAGGTATCCACTGCAAGCCGAGTCATCGATGTTGAGTAAAACTGTGAAGCAAGAAACGGCGACGTAACGGCCGAGCAAGATACGGCGCCGTAGCGGAGCAAGATATCGGCGGAACTTTCTCAATTTGACTCACGCATCTCCGTCCTTGACTAGTGTCCGTTGGTAGCTGTTTGTGTACAAAGGGATATTACCAGAACCGCCATTCCTCCCTTACTCCAAGTTCTTTGACCTAGTACCTACTTCTCCGTGGTCCTACTAAGCATTAAAATATCTAAGACCACTGTGCTTAGAATAGTACTAGTAATGGAATTATGTAGAATTATAGACCATCATACATCTCCGAGGTCCTACTGTGCATCAAAGCCCGCTGTGCTTTGACTAGTACTGTATTAGTCATTGAATTAAGTAGAGTTTTAGTCCAGCATACTTCTCCGAGGTCCTACTGTGCATATAATCTAATACTACTGTGCTTTGACTAGTACAACCATTGAACTCTGTACACCAGTATACTTCTCCATAATCCTTCTGCGCAAAAAAATATCTAAGACTACTGTGCCTTGACTAATTCAAGTCATTGAGGTATGTAGACCAGTATCTATGGTCCTACTCTGCATTGATCTAATACCACTGTGCCTACCTGACAGCTCCCGCTTCCATGAAGGCGAACCCGCACTGCATGAAGAAGATAATGATGGACATGATGAGGAGGAAGAAGTGGTCGACCTCCTCGGGCTTCTCGCTGTAGATGTCATATCTGAAATATTAATACAAGTGTTTAACTATTATTGCAGGGTTAAAACATGCCTAGGAGGCACAAATTGGAATGACACATATGACAGTGGTAAGTCATATTGCTTATGAAGTAATCGATCCGATAGTACTACGAAACATTCATCTTAAGTTAAATACATTGAAACATTAGCTATCTTCCGTGTAATGCAACACTTGCAAAGAAGATCTCGAGCCTTCATTGTTGGCCTTTCTCCTTCATTGTCTCTGTGATAGCAATGGTCTAGCTTGTCATCATAAATGAAATATTAATAACAGAGACATGTCTGGCACAGCTGTGCAGTACATTTCCAAAATAACCATTGATCAAAAGTGGAAAGAGTCTACGTGAAATGAATTGTGCGATGTATTAATTTACACTGTACTAATTTTTAAGCAGGGTATATACTCGTAAACATTGTATTTTTAAATTCCCAAAAAACGGTTTTATAGCTAGTTACAACATATTAACGTCCTTCAAAAGAAGTTGCAGGTAATGGAATGTACAAGACGGACCATTAGACTTGTATGTAATTGAATTTATTCCAAATAGTTGTTAAACTGGGTTAAACTATTCCATTGAACATAGTTTTATCCTCACCTCTCCCTGTTGTTCACCTCTGGAATGTAATCGGTCTCATTGTAATTATTGATGGTGACAAAGAGCTGCCTCCGGTTGAGCGGCAGCACCGGACGGAAGTTGTCCTTCATGTTGTGGCCCTCGGCATCCTTCATAGATCGGAGCTAAAGAAAGGTTAAAATTTATATTTTAATCCAGGTGAGATGAGAGTCTTATTCAGGTTTGTGCCCCCTTTAAAAATTCTAGTGATCCCTTATTGTATATTTTTGAGTACTACCTTTCGGTTCATTCACTAGTAACACCGTGATTGCAATTTTTCATCATCATGCCGCTGGGGGGATTTGAACCTGCGACCTTCTGGGCAACAGGGTCCAAGCGACTTGCGACCACGGCTACCATGTCCCCACTTTGTGCTCCTTATTAATTTTCCCATCATAAGTTTGAGTTAACAAAATGCTATTAAAGCATTTATGCACATACACTTTAATTAAATGTATAGATGATGTAGGTGCATTACACTCTGGTACACCCAGGACTGTTTATAATTGACATTAAACGCAGGCAACCTTGGGCAACTGAAGGCCAAAATGCCCATTCTATGCAGATAGTAATACTCCACCCACAAATTATCTTCACTTTTGTGACGAGTCAGGGTCGGAGTAATTTTTCGGTTCACTGGAAGCATCCTTTTCATAAACAGAGTATCCCTGGCAAATATTTATTCCCTGGCCCGCATTGAAAAGTCGTTAATCTCTGTCGGGGCCTTAAAAGACCTTTGGAGAGAAAAAGAAGGCCGACAATTCGTCGCATCGCTAAGCAACAGTGAGGTTAAGATCTTATTATGTGTCTTGTGGAATACTTTTTAAGGTTAAGTTACTCGTACTGTCGATGGCTAAAGCTAGCTTACAAAAGGAACGGTTCAGTACTATCTAGGTAAGTCTCCAAATATTATCTAAATTTATAATGAATTATTTGACCTATATACCTAGTTTAATACGGTATAAAAGTTTAGCATATTTTGTCATTTCTGCATTAATTATTTGTACTTTGGAGCTAACAGCTTTTAATTTGCATACGCCGGATATATCGTACTCAGTGGAGGATGAAAAATTACTTTACCCAAAAATTCGTAAACATGCTAAAAGTCACAAAAAGTTTAGAGTAAAGCCTACATCCTGAAGATGATAAAGTAAAAGAAGAGAAAAGCTCTTTCAGGTTTGAGTATCATGTTATGACTCATAAGGAGGGCAAGGAACTTATTGTTTATAAAATGCATTTTGATATACAATGTTACGCACAATAGACCTTTTACTTAAAAAGTTATAGATTAATTTATCCTACTCACCACTTTGAGCTGCTTCTCCGACATCCACAGCGTGTTGGCAAACACGGTCCATGTGACGGACTCGAAGCAGGGCGGGGTGGTCAGAGAACCCTCGTAGCGGTAGAAAGACTTCTTGTCACCGGGGAGAAGAGCCTGGAAAATAGTGTTACAGTTTGTTATAGATTTCATTGACAGAATGATGGTGCATGTAAGACTACAAACTACACATCATTGGGTAAGAATAACATGCAGTGACCCTACCAATAAGATGCTTGCAAAACTTGTCTTGTTATTGGGCCACAGAATTATAAAATATATATCAGTGCTCCATGAAATAGGTACTTACATCACTTACCAACAAACATAATGTTGTATAAAAAGAGTCTTACTCTACAAATAATAACCTATTCGCATAATATTCTCCGAGTTTATCACAAACTGGCATCCCTGACACTCACCTTTAGCGGCATGACCTTCGGCACCGTCTTTGTCGTCCCTGGGATCTTGGTGACTGAGATAGCGTCGAGAAGTGGCTTCAGCTCAGGGTTGTCTTCCTTCTGCAGGCGGAAGAAGACGCCGAGCACGGCGAGACCGTCGGGCTCAGCCGCGGCACTGGAGATGGCGCCGTATCTGAATGGGAAATAATTATTTTAATGGTATTATGATGAAATACGCGTGCTTGTGTATGTAAGCAGACTTGAATGGTCAAAGTTGCTCCCAATGAACAGTAACAGTGGCTTGATAGAAATAACTAAAAGATGTCCACTCAAAAGAAATATCTGCCATACGCTATTTACACTAGTTTAGCTGTCATTAATTTTCTAGAATCATCAGAAGACTATTTAAATAAGTAAAATAATATTTATTAATTTGGTTTCTATCCGAACTCACTGTGCCCCAGTCTATTTATAGATGCCAATATTCATATTTTTGATGATGGTGCTCGTTTCAAAGGTAGGATATACAGTGTCCTATACCTCATACTCATAACAAGAAGGTGTTATGCCAACTGCGACCTTGGTAGCTCACCATAAAAGATAGCATCGCCGAGTGCATTTCCGATTTGCAATGCATCCATTTTCAAGTGCAGCTTAACAATTGTCATTGCAACCGATTTGTCTGCAAAAGAACGCTCAGCATTCATGCGAAAGGAAGGTATGATGACACTGAAAACTCTTCCAAAGACTTTCTCCCAAAAGATGCTCACAAAATAGTTTGAGCTCAATAAAAAAGCTGTCTTCGTATCTCCGCCAATCGGTGTACTTTTTCATCCAGCCAACATTTTTGACAGTCTACTGTCCAATGTAAAACAACCATTAAAGAGGCTGCATTTACTCTCTAAAGCATGTGATTTATTATCTCTCCTTTAAAGATGATGTTTATTGACAAATTATTTTTGGCAATGGATATTTTGCAGCTTTTGATATGAGATATGTTTCATTGAGAGCCCTGAGGGCTTCAAAAGTAGAAGACTTTGAGAACGGAGAGGCGAAGAAACTCAATCCTAACAATGTTGCGTCTTGTTTCTCTTTCTCTCTCTCTCTCTCTCTCTCTCTCTCTCTCTCTCTCGTGCTATATATTTTATTATTGAGTTTTTGGGTGAAACATTTTCCCCCAGCCATTGTTTTGAGTTATGAAAGGACCAATAAAACGTACTGTGTAGAATGTAGCTGTGTGGCAGGGAGCTGCAGTTTTTAATTAAATTAAACTCCAGATGTACAGAAGCCAGAAACACCCATCAATCAGGTTTAAACATGCCAAAAAGATGTTTTCTTGCTTGCGTGTTATGCCCAGTTTAATTTATTCTGTCTGTCTTTATTATTAATGTTATGCTGGATATGTTTGCATCCATTAAAGGAAATGAAATATTTTCCTGCCTGTCTGAGATATTTAAACAATTATAACCAACTTGAGTTGCTTGACCCACCTACGCCAAAACAAAAATTAGCCAAAACATCCGTGGAAGAGGTTTTTACATTATAATGTTAGCTTCATGTTCAAGAATATTGTCGACGCGTTGATTATTTAACATAAAGTTCAGTTCATCCCAAAACTATTTTAACTCTAATTTTACACTTTCAAATTTCAATCATAATCCCAACCAAACAGTAGCTTGTAAGTTGTTTGTAAGCGTCAGCAACTTACAAGCTACTGTTTGGTTGGGATAGTATCATAAAAACTCATAACAATGCTCACTTTTTATTGAAATGCACGAGATGCATCTCCATGGGATAACTCCCCCCACCCACGGTATGCTCTGACCCCCTATCCGACCCACCACCCCAGTGCATGTGCATCTGCGCAAACTCAAACTTGCCGGGCAGCCCGCCACCAGACACCTCAGCTGTCTTGTTGGGCGCCGCCGTGAAGATTGCTTTGGCTGAGTGGCCGTTGTTCTCGACTTTGACGATGTACGGGTCGAGTTCGTAGTGTTTGAAGGAGAACTCCGGGATGGGTTTGTATTCTGGGCAAGGGTTTGTGATTATATGATTGCAGGTGTTACTAATTTGCCTTAAAATGACCTGTACTCTCCTTATTTTGAATATTAATGTCAAGTATCTAATTGTGACATTACACATATTAGTAATGTAATTTAAATGTTTATGTTTCTAGCAATCTGGCATGTTTTCATGTATGATTGCATGAGAAATTAAGTGATCTGGTTCTATTTAAATGACCAAAAACAGGTTCCATATCATTATTAACGTGGAATCTTGTTTTAAAATGTAGCAGGTCTTGGTGACAAAATGAAGAAGCTTAGCAAGGAATGTTGAATTGAGGAATGCCAATTTATAAACATATTTATGACCCTTTAAATTGTAATATTGAGTGTACGTATTTAATAAATTGTTACAGCCATGCAGAATTATGAAAATGATATGGCAGCGAAATGGATGCAGAATCATTAGTCAAGAAAGTCACAAGATCTTGAGCATTCCTTGCATTGCAAGTTGATAGATTAAAGCGAATGATATTGTCAAAAAGTGTATTATGGAAACTGTATTTGATTTGTAACTTTGCTCTTCTAAATTTCAGGTATACTTTGGTCTATAGCAAAGCAGATCAAGTAGATTGCTTTTAAAATTCATCTTGAATTGAATATAATATTACAGGTAAGTGAAAAAGTAAAGTTAGGTCTCATAAAAAAGGCTTACACCATGAAATCATATAATCGCTTCTCATAATCACATCCCTGGATCCGTCAGATCAATCGGACTCTGCTTCTCCCCCGCCATGCACGCACCACCCCACTCGCTGGGGCCATTCTGCCCATCAATGTAGGTCCACTCCCCAGCCTCAGCCCCGCGGGGCACCACCAGGGCAGCCACCGCCAATAGCCCCACTGGCAACAGTGGGCTCAACATGGTGGTGTTGGTCTTGGATGTTGGGGTCAAGCACACTGATCAGAGACTGGGGGTATTGAGATGAAGAAAGAGAAAGAGAGAGAGAGAGAGAGAGAGAGAGAGAGAGAGGCGCAGGCCAGGTTTCTTCTCCTCTTCTTTCTCTTTCAGGAGCCCCGGAGTGGTTTTACAAAGATGGCATCGGTGAAAGGCGAAGATATGATATTGAACACTAATATACTCCAGTTTTGCACTGAGGACAACAATTTATTGTTTTAGGTTCTGTCAAGCTATATTTTCAATAACTGGATAACACTTATTTTCATTTTGCAAAGAACTTTCCGATAACTACATGTAAATACACTTGTAGGACAGCACTATTTTATTGAAATGCCTCTTTTTAATAGCCATTCCGAGGGAAAGCAATAATAAACTGATTTGATAGAAGGAGAGTTTATAAATAGATTTTGAAAAGCAATTAATATTGTTGATTGTGATTTTAAATATAAGCCTTCAATGACAGTTTATATCATACAAAAGCTGTTAATTTTAAAATAGAAAGCCCTCTCTACGCTGGCCTAAACGGTATGTTTAGATATTAATGAACCCCACAATATTTCATAAAAATACAAGTTCTTAAGTAATTATACATGTCCAACAATACAAAAATGTAAACAGCGAATTCGATATTTAATATTTAATGTCCATTGCATAACCGAAGGCAATTTTGTTTTACTCTTTTACTAAAATTTACTAAAAACGCAGAATTAGGGCCAAATGCTATGTTTAACCCCCATGTCTAAACTGCTCTCACCCACCCTGAAAATAGCTCCTCTTTCTGCTGCAATATTTAGAGTATTCCTTTTTCTCTTGGCGCTCCACTGAAATTCATCTTCTTCTTCTTCTTGACCAGCGCAAGTCGAAGAAAATGGGAGGAGCTTAGTTTAACATGGGTGCTATAATTAGGTAGTTTTTGCCAACGTTACGAAATCAATGCAGTTATTATTTGTAAGTTGAAACTAAAATTTACGGTCTGCCAATTTAAAAGCGATTATGATTAAATATGAGCTAACTTTTTGTAAGGAGTAGCTCAGTTCAGAACTGCAGATGAAGGAAAGGTCGCAAAAGGTTTCTTTATTTGATACAACTCCGATCTCTCTCTTTACTTCACATTCTACGAGCAATAAATCTTAATTTAAGAATGTGCGAAAATTAGATTGTAACATTGTTGGCATGGGTGTGATCTTAGCTATACGCGATTCCCGACTATCCAAAATTGGCTAGGGAGGTCAGAATGGACTGAAATTTTGGTCAGCTGCTTGCGCGGATGAGACCTCTCAGAATATGTCAAAATTAAGTCAATATGACCACTAACATCAGAGTTACAGGGTCGGGCGATCTTGGCCGATTATACGCGGTGCGCGGTTTGCCAAAATTGGCTAGAAGGACTGGAACAACCTAAATTTTTTACAAGCTGCAAGCGCGGGTCTGCCTATTAATATACTGTTTTCATTAATGTTCTAAGTCAATTATAACCAGAGTTAGGCAGGTGGTATACGCGGGTGGCCAAAATTGGGAGGAGTGGCCGGAAGACCCTCATATTTTGGTCAGCTTCTAGCGCGGGTCTCGTCATTCATAATCTCTAAAAACTTTCAATGAGTGAGACAGGATCTGGTCGTATACGCGGGTGGCCAAAATGGGGAGGATTTATTGTTTATTGTTTTGTTAAATATCTGCCATTTAAAGCACGTGCAACCACATTAACTTGGTAATTAACACAATGACTTGTCAAACAATTCAGACACAAGATAAAGTAAGATTGATCAGATGTGTATAAAATTAGTAAAATAGGGAGGAGTGGCCAGACAGAACATATATATTGGTCAATGGTCAACCTCTACTGCGGGCCTAATTTTTCATAATCAATTTAAAAAAATCCGTTCTAAGACTGATACTAACTTTTTTGTTATAGCGCAAACGTGTTTAAATATATATATTAACCTCCTTTGTACTAATATATATGGTGCTACCACTACGAGCTTAGCAATAAAATGTTTTAAGTCATAAATATATGACACTGTGCAACCAACTTTGGTTAATACATTGACATTATTGGTACATTGACATTTTATTGGTACATTGATCAATTCAGGCGATTTTTGGCTGCCACAGTCCATATTTTACAGATATAAAATATAAGCGCCCTCCATACACTCCTCGTAATTTGGTCGACTACCATATATGTCCTTCCGGTACCCTACAGTTTAATCTGGTTAAAAGGGACCTACAATATATTTTTGACAGATTATGAATATCTAAAGCTGTGCTAGCTGATCCCCAAAATTAGAGGCCAGAATTAGACGAAAAATATCCTTTGATTAATTTTGGTTTAGAATCATGTCCACAAGTTTCAGGACCATTTTGTTTAGTCATAAATGTTAACAGGACGATTTCACATACGGAAATTCGACATTTTGGCCATAGTACTTGTGGCGCCCATTGAGATACTAAGTATTTTTGTATCTCAATGGTGGCGCCCTCATTGTCATTGTTCTCTTTGCCAGGCGGTGAGTTTCTCTGGCATCTCTGCTGCCAGAGAGGGAGAATAACAAAGGGGGCGCCACAAGTCGAAATAACAAAAAATTAATTTCGGTAACAGTTACTGAATAGCACTTTAAAAAAATCTATTTTCACGTTATTTATCCTTTATACTGTAAATGCAGTAAATACTTATATTAAATTTTGTATACCACAAACGCCGTACTAATTTTGCCCTGCCCTGGGTTTGATCCGCCTCCCGCCAAGCCATTGCAGCTATAATACACTTAATTAACTAAAAAGGAGAACCTTACTACTATGCCCGTAGAGCATTATTTATTAGGAAACACCATCCACCAAACCATGTAACTAGTAATAACAGTAAGAGATACTCGACAGGTGACTTAAAATCACTGGTTTCTAAACGAGCGTCCTCTTTTTTTACTTTCGAGGGCACGGCTCTTCCGGGCTGCCTTCCGGGCCGTCTTCTTGGCTGCTTCTTTCGAGCGTCCTTTTTTTTACTTTCGAGGGCACGTTTTTTTTACTCCCGTGCGGCTGCGGAAGCGACCATGCCTTTTATTTCAGCTTGAAACCTCGCTACACAAACGGGTGAGGTATCTCTTACTGTTACTTCTAAAGTCGACTATGGAGGCTCATAGTCGATAGTCGTAGTTCCGCCATGGCTGGATACCCTAGTTTAGAGCTTAAATGTTGTGCTTATTTTTGTTCATTTTGCTGTATTATTTCATCCCGTTCTGTAAACTCCTAGTTGGATATAACGTTTTGTCCAAAAAAGATGTCACAGAGAGTAAATGTGGTCGCGTGCCCAGAGGCTTCAAGCAGCCGCAACAGGTTGCTTTCTTTTCTTTATCCAGTTACAAGATGATGTGAGTAGGAGAAAAGAGGATCCTTTCTGTACTCTGGAAATAGAAAAAGAGCCCAAAATGGGGGCTTATATCTCTGACGTCTGAGTCAAAGTCTCTCAAGAGAAATCCCCAGGACAAATAAATGTTCAGATTGAAAATGGAACCAGTCATGACAAAGAAAACATTTCTTGCTTATCTTACCCCCGTTTTTGGGAATATGTAAAAAGTCGAATAAAATGGAGATTATGCAAACTAGGTCCTTTCTATTTTTCCTTCTCTTCAGATATGAATATGAGCAAATAATGGGAGAAAAGTTTTCTTTATCGACTCCGGAAGGAAAGCAAGCTTTTGTCGATCATTTTCAGCTATTGTCGATCATTTCAAGACATATTGTGATTATCCTGTAGTGACATGGCATGTTTGCCTATTATATTCAATATTACCCATATATCCAATAGGATATTTGATACTTTTGTGCACACACATATCATCCCCCTACCACATAATACGTGTGCCAGTGTACACACAGCAGCTCAAAGTTTGCTCAACTAATCAAAATTTTACCTCAATTTGATTAACATATAGAGTAATCCACACGCAGGGTTGCCATTTCAACCCTCATAGGAAGTCCAAACATATTGGACTACATGCATACCAAGGGTTGCCACTTTAACCTGAATATGATGGCCAACTGCAGTCCATTATATGCACCATATCAGTGTCATTCTGTCATTCCTAACAGCTACCATGAGCTAGATCAAACTCTCATCTGTCTCTGCTGCACAAACCACCGGGTTTTTGTTGCGCAAACATGGGGGATATTTTTGCACCGGAGTTTCAGTTGTTTGAAAACGGAGAAGAGGGGGACACACCGTTTGATGTATTATATGGGGATATAAATCTGGAGTTAGGGACAATGTTGTTACTTTGTATTGTAATTTAACACTACTTTGGTGTTGCAATACTTACATTATTGTACCAACTGTATTGCCCAAAACATCCTTACATTACTCAAGCACGTGTATAAACATTAACGCTCACTGGAACGAAACGATGCCATGATATATCCTTCCCAGCAGCTTTTCCCCCTTGTAACCTTAAACCACTTCTTCTTACTCGTACTTGAGTTCAGAGGATTCCGTATATACACATTTTTCAAGTGGAGGATTAATATTATTCCTTTCGGGCAATATCGACCGCAGGAGATTTCTGCAAACGACACAAGGAAAAATAAGGTAGAAGCAATATATATACCAAGTTAGACTTTGTGTGTTATGTATCAGGCTTCTCTTCCAAACAAAGGCCCTTTTGTTCATATTCTTCTTGCCATATCTTGCTTCCTCTAGAGAAGAAGAAAAGGAGCAAAAACTTCTTTAAACTTTGTCTATCCCACAAAATGAAGCAAAGCTTTGTTCTCATTTCTCACTCACTTAAAACTCGGTTTGTAACCATTTTGTCCTAATGTATAAAAATGGATGAAATCTGGTAGAAGGGAAAGTAATTAAGCCGGAATGTCCATCAAAGTCGTGTTTGCTCATGTTCGTTAATGACACAAGAAATGGATCGAGTCCAATTCCAATTGATATGTTGTTTGCACTGTGCAATGAGGGAATTCTCGAACATATAGCATTTGACATGGAATAGGCGAGTTACATACAGTAAGGAACAGTAAGAGCTGAAGAGTACTGAAGGTCAGCGAGTACAATAAAGTAGGTATTGGGTGCGTGTGCGCTTAATAACTGTCAAATCCCAAAACATTTACGAATATAAACATAGCAAGGACTCTGAATAGTGAAAATAGTGCCGAGCAAGAATATGGGGGTAAATATCACTGAAGGTCTCTGTGCAGTGTGTACTTTGCTATGCTATTAAGTTGCTTAAAATCAATCATGTGCCACAATAAATAATAAGTAAAAGTATTGAAGAGCGCTGAAGGGTTCAATAGAAATTGACCTTCTATGTTGTACAGCCTCAATACACCATATCAATATAATATTGGACTGCTTCAACGTTCTTTTCCAAAAAAGTATCCCACATCCTGGGACTTTTTCTTCTCCTTCTATTTTGAAGAATGGGGAAATCGAGAGCAAACGGCCGTCGGCGGCGGAGTCAAAAGTCAACTTTTCGAGTTCAATGCGGGGCCAAAGTTGAGCTAGAGAGAGAGAGAGAAGCAAATATTCTTTGAAGCCTTCTTTGAATGATGGCGAGAAATCAAAGAAAAGGGGGAGTGAAAGGAGGAGGGCTATGGAGAAGAGAGAGGTCGCCCTCAGGGCTAGAGAACAACGGAGGAGAGATCGGATTGGTTGGCATCCGAGGCTTTGCAAGGTATATTGAACCTAGTTTTAAGCTACCCTTTTGCCATATATGCATGGAATTGCATTATAAATCGTCCTAGAAAAGCTTGAGAAAACCTCTGCAAGTTGAAACTGACCGTCTATTTGACATATGGCCTAAATATTGAAGAGAATTCTCGTTGCAATGTTTACACTCGGTTTAATATTGTTGTTGTTATTATTATATAATTCATCTACGGAGCGGTTCATCACTGCAAAATGGAAAATCCCCCTTGGGGGCACAGAACGGGGGCTGCAACAACGAATAAGTCTCTCTCAACCAGGGAGAATGAAGAGAGAGAGAGAGGAGAAAACTTCAAAACTCGGTAATCTTATTCTGCTCTCTCTCTCTCTCTCGCTCTCGCTCTCTCTCTCTCTCTCTCTCTCTCTCTTCTAGATCGATAACTCGTTAGCTGCTTGCTCCAGCTTCTCTCTCTCTCTCCTCTACACATCATCTCCACCTTGCAGGAATATTTCTTCAACAGCTGAATTAAAATGACAGAAAGATTATGTTGAAAGTGAGAGAGAAGTGCAGTTAAAATAGGATTTTAGAGTGGATATATGATTATACAGGGTTTGCAAGAGGAAATGGCAAGATTTGTTGTTGGAAAAAGTCCCTTTCCAAGCTTTTTAAAAATGCTCCTGGTTCCGTTTCCTAAAACCATCCAATATCTGAGATATTTTAGTCAACCCAGTCGCTTTTCGCTTGCTTGTTCAGATTTTCCCTTTGAAGTTTGCATCATCTTGGGCTTCTGAAGACGGTTACAGCAGCTCCCTTTATAACTTCCATATATCGATGCACACAGTGGGTTCACAGTTAATAACTTAAAATTGGCACAGTTGCATTAAACATTGGTCTCATATGACAGTGGTCTCATATTCAATTTAATAACTAAACTCAACCCTATTTGAACCCACAGTGACAACAAGATGATGATGCCAGAAAACGAAGTTAACTTCAAGCCATGAAAATCCACTTAGCATTAAAAAGAGACGAAACGAGGAGTCGTCGAGAGCATGAATACGTTTTAGGGTCGGGTTAAAGTTTTCTAAAACATACTCGTGGAGTCCCACAGAGCAATTAAGCGGGAGGAAAGATACTACTCATTGGGGGTAAAAATACACGCTCTTGAGAGACGAAAAGGAGTTTTTCTTGGGTTGCCATATGAAAAAAGTCTCTTTTCTCTCCTTCCCCTCAAGCAAGTTTTAGCCTCGTATGCTCTAATTGAAATTCTTCCAAAACTTTTTCCCTCTGAGCTGAGGCTGCTCTACCAGGTTGGGACGAAAAGGTTGGCGACTAGAGAGGTTTCATTGAAGGAAATATGTCTGTATATAGCTCGCATTTGCATATGGGTCTCTTCATGTTGAACCCCTCTACTTGTAACCTTCTTTTGACTTGTTCCAGAGGGAAAACTCTTAAGGATGTGGGCTTTATATTCAAGCAAGGGTATTACTGAAATAACTTTGCAAAATAAGAGTTACTTTTCCCAGAGATGCAGACAGTTGCCTAAATATACATTTTTGCCTCATCTTGTTGCAAAAGTAATTTACTGAGCCCTGGGTAGTATCTCCATGTATGCACACGAAAATGGAGACCCTTCCTCAGACTTGTTAACAACCATGCATGTGTGTTCACAACATAATGAGAAATGCCATTTTGGATGTAATGACATGTATGATTATAAGCGGAGATATCAACAGCTATCACACAAAAGTATTGGCAAAAGGAAGTGTAATCTTCTTTTCTTTACAATAACTTCTTCTTCTGTCTGTTATCGCATTTGGAGAAGAGAGTTTTGTGGTGTGTGAGAAGAATGCAGTTTAGATCGGCTTTTGAAATCTCTAGTTTCAATTTTTTGGTACTTTTACAAAAAAAGAAGGGGTTTATGAAGGATATCTCTCTATATTGTTGTCAGCTGAAGCCTGAAGGTTCTACTTGTGCCCTTTTAAAGAGCATTTCTTTACTATTACTTGCATAATTAATACAATCAAGTTCTTTCTGGCAGTCGTATAGTTAAAATTTTAAAATCCGTTATCTATAATCGCCGGGGCTCATATAGCTGCTCTTTGTCTATGTTGCCACTGATTTCCAAGCGCTCTCTTCTTGCAGCTCTGTGAGTCTGTTATGTGACTCAAAGTGAGACTCAGCTGAGTATTTCTTGTAAACAAATCACTCAAACCTTTTTCAGTTTTAAGCCTTTATATAGCCTTGCAAATGTATTA
>LR140734.1:0-15225 GCA_900659605.1 Tisbe holothuriae | reverse complement strand
ACATCCCAGGACCTCTTTCCACTACCCTCCCCCCCCTCACACCGTGACCGTCTCCGAGCTCTCGCTCTCTCTCTCTCTCTCTCTCTCTCTCTCTCTCTCGAACCGTGTAACTCCACACAAAGGGTGCAAAGCAAAGGTATTTCATCTCCAGCAGTGCATTGAATGCCAACTCTTTGTGCAATGAGACAAGATGGATGCGAGCTTTTAAAAACTTTTGCCAAAGTTCAATGGTTTTGTTGTGTCACTCTGTGTCACAAACGGAATATTGATGAGTAGAGTGCAAAATATTTGAAATGGAGGAAAGTTTGGATTTGGAAGGGAAACACTATTTATTTTATACCACTGCATAACCTTCTATCTAATCAAAATAACAATTTTAAAGGCCAAATCTAAATTTCAACAATTTATTATTCCTCGGAGGCTTTTTAATCACGCTAAAAGAACCCGGCAATCTCCATCCAGTCTAATTAGAGATCCATTTTCATTATTTTCTGGATATTTCCCAAAAGTATCATCATATCAGAGTGACGGTGATTCGTTTTAATTCCCTCAAGTGCCTTAATTCGCTGTCTCATCTTAATTACAATGGACCATAATTTTTATTAAAGTACTTTTAACCATGAATTGTGAAAATAGTCCTTAAAAAATACATATCCATAAACATAACTGTTGCATTGTGATAAAGTACCTTTTTTAGAGTTACTAGTCTTGCTATAATGTGTAATACAGAACTAGTTCACATAGTCATTAGTAAGGATTACAAGCACTGCCAACATTACTGAGTGTGAATGCCCAGGAGGACTCAACTACTCCGGAAAGAGAGAAAGAAAAAAGTGAAGAAATGACGCCAAGACAAATATTTGACTTTCGGAGTGAGTTGTGCTGTACTGAGTGCTTTTTTGTCACTCAGCCCTCACTTTTTAATATCAAATCTTTTGAACAACATTTGCATCGCCTCATACAGTCTGCGTGAGTGTCTATTGTCATTTCATTTTCGTCGACTTTGCACAAAATTATGTGAACCCAGCTAAACACTGTTGCAAATCTAATCATATACTTCTTATACCCATTGACACAGTTTAAAGTAAGTTTTCTTCATATAATTACAAATTCAACAAGCATTTAATGATGAAACTTACAAGATGTCCTACTTTGTCCTATAATTTTACTTTTGTTTACAACCTTTTTAGTGAGATTTTAGACCAATGTAGCTGGGTATAGCTGCATTTTAGGTCCTAGTTTGGTTAGTGAAAAAAATGTTTCGCCGGGTTTTGTGTCACATCTTCTTCTTCATCTTCCCCCAGCCTCGCTTGCAGATTTCTTTAATTAGAAAACGACGTTATTGTTCTTCTTCTTCTCCCAAAATCTTCCTTTGTTATCTTCTTCCTTTTCACGTGATTATAAAGACGATAGTAATAATAATAACATTGTGTCGTGAATAGACGACGCACAGTGGGTTTCAATGGGGACAAAATTAAAAGATGTCTTCTGCAGCTCATTATAAAATATTTGGAATAGAGACCACTGTGGAACTTGGAAGTTTGTGAGATTGTTTTAATGCGGTTATGTGAGAGAATGGATGTGATAATAATGCGAAAATGGAAAGCGAGTTGGATTAAAGTTGAGTTTGAGAGGCGTGCAAAGAGTTGACAAACATGTATGCATGCAATATACTGTGCAATTTACTCGTACATACAATATACTGTGAGGAGATAATAGAACCTGCCGTGTATAATGTAGAGATTGGCGCGTGAAGTTCACAACGTCATGCTATTACGGGGATGATAGCAATTATATTTACGTATTTACCGCTTATTCGTATAACATGTACAAAATAAGTTTGAAATTTAGTTATATGTATGAGACATAAGAGTCTCGCATTTGAAAGCCAGCAATACAATAGTTCCTTGTCCTAACAACACGTTGTTAGTTTTAACTCTTAAAGTAAAAAAAATGCCAGGTTCTTATAACGTACCGGATTAACCTCTACTTTCATAATTGCTTCTAACAAAAACTCTTTTTAAAAATGGAGTATAATGGACCGGCTTAAGCAACCCCCAGCTGCCTCGGAAAAAATTGAGAACTTTTTCCCAACGTTTTAAGGATTATATAATATGGATGTGTAAGCTAGGGTTAGACTGTCGGAAAAGGTCTACAGGGGGCATTTTGCATACATTATTTTGCTCCTTCTTTAGAGGGATTACTTTTGTGTCAAGGTCATTTGAGCGCAGTTTAGGGATGCTATTTTGACCAAAAAAGTGAACAACATTATTGCCACTTCCAAGATGTTGCTATTTAATTATTGTATTAATCTATAACTCCTAATATGAAGTCCAATATGCATGTTTTATCCTCGCATCCCTACATAAAATTCGCACATTAAACCCGGCTGCCTCTCATGCGATCTGCGACAGACGAGCCTGCTCATCCAAAGTGTTACGACGTCCGCTGCAGTGACGGTGGAGACGGTGATGATGATGATGATGATGCACACTTTGGTCTCTATGATTATGACATAAGTGACCGGTCTATGTAGACAACGGTCTGGGATATATGGTGATCTCTCTCGGCTCTGGCTCTCTTTGGGAGCAAAGGAGAACTTGGGAATAGAAGTCTTCGCACATTATGCAAATTGAGAGTTTGTGCGAGAGGAGAAGAAGCGATCCTTTAAAGTCTCTGCAAAGCAATTCAAAAGACTTTACGCTGCAGCAAAACCGAAAAAGAAGTCAAGGAGAAAGAGAACAACTTTGGTCGAGGGCAATATCGTTTGTTTCGGAGTAACAATACAAAACGCGTAGATATTTGAGACCCCCTTTTATTGCTGCGAAATGTAAATATTATTCAATTGCTATATACAGATTTTCCCCCAATGCAGTAGAGTCTCAAGAACATGATCCACTCTATTTTTAGCATCGTACCAAAGCCTGCAGCACTATGACACATATATACTGTAGCTCAAAACTATTGACACACAGTGGTCTTTTTTACTCATTCATAAGAACAATAAGCACAAAACTATTGACATACAGTGGTCTCTTTTACTCGTTCATCAGAACAGTACCTTCCTTCACACAGTGAAAGTTTTAAGGGATATAATTTTTGGAAGAGACGTATGGTCTCAATATTACTTCCTACCAGAGACCACTGTGCATCACATTCATTTCTCACATCCATTGTGACGGAAAGTGTCCGAGGAGGAGGATGAGTATTCATTATTTTAAGATGTTGTTTGTACTGCCAACACGAATCTTATTCTTATATAAGAGCTCTTACTTTCCCTACTTTCCCTCCTCCCGTGATTGACTGTAAACAAGGTCTGACGCTCGCTCGGTTAATTCTACTCCACTGCTGCAGGCCACCTGCCAAGAAAGCAGAGCTAGATGTGAGCAGACACATTTGTTTCCTTGATCACCCTTGAAGATGCTCTTATTATTATTATTACTGCTGGCTTTGGCCCAGATACACATGTAATGCCCACTAATGTCTTATCAAGATGGAATGGGGGGTATTGTATACACTGAAAGTATGCTCCTTATATAACATAAAAGAGAGCCTATTACGAGGTAATGTGTTAGCAGTAATGTCAATGCATATAACGAAGTTGTTTGTGTGTAAAGAGAGCACATTGCAGTATTATGCAAGCTTAAAACGACCCCCTCGGCAGTTGTGGCCTCAGCCGGACGGAGTTACAAGCATGCATGCAGCCACAAGATGGGCACAGTGGGTTCACTAGGGGGACAGAGGCAACTTTATTCTACTGTATACGGTCTGAAGCCATTGTGCAATGCCGAGTCCAGCTGCGTTTTTGAGTGCGTGTACTTTAGGGTTGACAGCATGTCCAATATTCTGTTCCATTTTCAAACCATCTGTCATCCCTTTCTTCTCCATATCATGGTTGGGTAATTGTCGCTGTTGCGTGCATAGAAGGCGTTTGCCCGTGAAATAAATACACGAGTAGGAAATGGAGCGATGACTGGATTATAAGCCGAGTTGGTTGGGGGCGGGGGAATATTTAGAGGGAGAAGGACAAAGTTTCCAATATGTTTAGACAAGCATAAGGAATGAATTGAGGAATATATTTTTAACAATTGTCTTGTTCAATAGAATCATGTGTATATAAAATGAAGCTTAACCAGCAATGAAGACTCTTTTTTCCTTGACCAAGAATGTCTAACAGTAGGAGATTTTTTTACTGGAAATGGCAATCTACCCCCTTTGTAGCCATCTATGGCTGGCTTTCTCTCTTTTTATAAGCTCCTGGCCTAATAATAGCAGAGAATTTCATTTCCACGTAAATTGAAATTGTCGTGATCTTTCCAATTTCGACTGCTGCTGGGAATCAGGGGAGCATGTCAGGGATGCCAGAATATGAATTAAAATGTAATTATTGTTTTCGACAGTACAAATAAGACTCTAGCTCTTGTATATTATGATAGGATCTTATGTTTGTTGTGGGAAATGCAATTTGTGGCAAACCTTGCACAACAAAGCAACCAAATCCTAATTTCTACTCTGTACAGCCTGCAAAAAGGTCGCTCTCGCTGTCTCTCCTGCTTTCGTTTTCAATCTAAAAGGATTATTTTATAGAGTCACTCTAAATTTAACCAGGAATTGACTTCAAATTGGATTTTGTGTCATTTGTAGTTGCTATCTAAAGCCTTTATGTGTATTCTTTTTTTGGGGGAAGTGTTGTACACAATGGTACACAATGTCTTTTTATATGCCCTATTTAGCAGCTAGCTTACTATATATTTCAAGAACTGGGCAAAAGGTTGATATATTTACGAGCTTTGGCATAATCCAAAGACGCAATAATAAAACCTCTGGTTTTAAAACAAGGCCGAAAACATAAATCCATGTTGTTTTATAGTCCTTTCAAAACGGGCTGAAAAGCTCAAATAGACAGAGGCAAAAGAAATTGGCTCGGGTCATTCTCCAAGATCGCACAGTGGTCTGGGACGAACAATGCAACCCCTAAATGAATAACCCCACTGTGCAGCCAGTGTACCTAGATTTATTCCTCCCTGCCCTCTCGTTAAAACTCTTTTCTCCATCTCGGAAATATATATAAACCGTATTAGCCGCAGTCGTCTTCTTCAGTCCATAAGCTCCGTTTTTACGGACTTGGAGCACACTAAGCGGAAGAAGAAAAAGGGGGAGCAGAAGCAAAACTGGCTTAATCTATATAAGTTGGCTTTTTCCAAATCGCGTGCTAGGGTCAATTTAAGCGACTAATATACTCTAACAGTATTCGGCTCTTCTCTAATTTTCTACGATTTTCTCTTTTAGAACAATTTACACAGCCAGTAGTACTCGCATTCCGAGAAAGTGTTCATAGACCACCATTTCAACTGCATATTAAAGTAGTCTCATCCAGTAAAAGTCCAAATATTCTGTATTAGAACATTGTTTTGTACATAATAAATATATTTTCCAGTATCTAAGCCGTACCCTGTCCACCGTAAAAGTTCTCTTTCAGTTTAAAAAAGACCTTGCTAATGCGGATGGAGTCTTGACCCAAAGCCTGGAAGGAAATACTCGATATAGCTCATTTTCTTCTGAAAATCCTTGAGAAAATATGGTCAACGTTTTAAGGAGGGTTCTTGGAAGAAATATGTAGCTGGCTGCTAGACTGCTTGTAGTCATGGCAAGGTTAGGGTTACCAGAATCGAATAGTAAAGAGTTATTTTCATGGAAATTCTTCTTTGTTCTTTTTATTCAAGTTATGTTATTTCCTCTGGAAATGGTATCCCTAAAACTATCCAAAGTTGAGTAACGTCCCCGCAACGTTTTAATAAACGGAAATATATAAAATGATATTAACCGCGTTTTATCACGATATCAAAGGTCGTGTATTATGATTATATAATATTTTGTTCCGATCTGTCCTTTAAGAGTGATACAGAGACTGTAAAAATATTTATTAGAGGATAAAAAAGCTGCTCATAAAATGATAGATATTGCGATATAAAACATTCATTCATTTAGATTCATGATTTTCATAACGTTATATTTGTTTATTTTAGGTAAGAATATGATATTGGAGACCTAAACATCAGGATTCGGGAAGGCCAATATGTGCACATACAGTATGTGTATATAAGATACACTTTCGCAACATGAGAAGTTTGGGTAAAGTTACTTCTATTTATTCACCATTATAAGGCAAACTTTCAGAAGAGATTCAATTTTCATATTGACAGGGTCTTCTTCCCGTCCAAGCTTTGTCAACAAAAATATGACTATAACAACATACCTTCTGATTTATTCATTCATTTGACCATTCTATCGCAAACATATACGGCATCCAACATCGTACTCTGCTGCATATACTGTATATAGTAGTGAGTGTACACACATTACTACTTACTTCTCAAAGGCATATCGATTGCTGTTGACAGCAAGAAGTCAACGAAGAAGGAATGAAAGAATGGAGAGAGAGAGAGAGAGAGAGAGAGAGAGAGAGACGTACATATAGTGCTACGCATACCAGAGAGAAGAGGGCAATGCATGCAACGCATAATCAATAACGCTGCTGTGTGTGCCTTCTTCTTCCTCTCTTTGGGTGTCGGACTATAAGAAGAAGTGAGCACTCAAAGAACCACTTCAAAAATCTTCCTCCAGCAGCCCTGAGGGAGAGGAGAGCGTATGCGACGACGAAAGGCCTCCTTCGTAGAGAAGACAGGGACAACCAACCTTGCACAAATTTATCATCCGTCGTTGTATGCAGAAATATGCCGAAAGCAACGTCATATTGTAGTTTATGCCTATACGTGAGATACACCAAAGGGGGAAATGCAGTGTTGGGGGAAAAACCGCAGTGGAGGGGGGAGAATTATTAAGGTTGAAAATGGAGGAGAATTTTGAGATCTTGTACGATGCATGTTGGTGGGGAAACCATGCAGTTATTTCTCTCTCTTGCTCTCTTTCTCCCTCTCTGTATCTTCTTCCAACGTTTTCCGCAGCAGGAATTCTAATGAAGACCCTCTTTCTCCTTCTTTTCCCCCCACATTCATTTCAAACACTTCATGAGAGGAGAAAAATAGAGTTTGAAGCAAGATCTCATCTTGAAGTTGAGTAATGCACATTATACGTTTTGTATCTAAAAAGAAACAATCTTGAGACTTCTGAAAATACCTGCTGAAGCGGAATGTCCATTCCTGCCCATACAACATACAGTGGGTTCGTTATATGGATCATGGGATTTAAATTTTATTTAATTGTCTCAAAGTAGAAACTGGCGGCTACTCTTTATAATGTAAATAAATTAATCCCGTGTCATCCCACTGTTCAACATATAACATTCCTTTAAAAAGTTTAAAAAGACAGGAAATAGTTTCTTCTCTTCGACCAATTCCTTTGGAAGAGAGACTTGTGCTTCCAATGATTTATTGGGTCCATGCCACTGAGTGGTGTTTTCAGAGAGGTTTCACTGGAACAGATGTCACGGTTACACCTTTACACATCTTTTAACGATTCTACAATGCAACCTACTCTAGAGAAGGAAGCACAAATCCGACGACGTATTACGTATCTTACTGGACCTTTAAAGGCACCCACAAACCGCACAGTGGCTCTATATAAAGGTGCAGTTAAACAGGATTAGCCCTTGGTCGACCACTCCGCATCCAGATACCACTGTGTAAGAGGATGAGCAATCGGCTTGAGGTAAAACCACTAAGTCTTATATAAGAAAAGAAGGAGAAGCAAAGTAGCACTCAAGTTGTCAATAGTTTAGTGCCTGCTGCTGCTGCTGGTGTGGGTGTAATATACTTGCTGCCTCAACCACTACCAGATATGCGGGTTTCTGTTTCTCCTCCTCTTCTACTGCAGTAGTAGCATCTATAAAAGGTCCTTTTTCTGTGTGACTGCTTCTTCTTCTTCTTCTTTCGTATAATGGAGGTGGCTGCCAAGCTGCTAACCGCAATTGCTACACTGGAGAAGGAGAAAGAGGATTTTTTGTCTCATATGGTGTGTGTGCTCAGGCAATTGACATGATAATAAAATGCGGCGGCTGTGCTTTCAGATTTTTAAAAAGGAAGTTGGACACATGTGTAGGATGTAATATTCTACTAGAAAGAGAAGGGGGAAAATCAATTATTGCATGTCTGTACTGTTTACATATTACTGTCGGTGGTATAAACAACGTATATTTGAAAACTATTGCGATTTTGCATCCGCTTTACATTTGCAGTAAATCGGTTTATTTGCTCTCTGCCTTTCCCACTAAATGCAAAAACAAATCTCTTCTCAACACGATTCTAATTAATTATAGAGGGGAAAAAAGTTTCCTCGATTGCATTCACTAAAGAAGGGATCTCGGAGCTATTTGCACGAGGTGTAGAACTGATATTTTACACAAACATTAATAGCTAATGTTATATAAGGCATACCTTTGCAATCACTGCTTACCCTGATGTGATATTTATAACCTCGTATCACGTCCCCACGCCCCTGAATATTATTCTCCCGAGGCATTATCTCGAGAATATCCGCCGCTAATCCTAATTACACCCAGCATCCATCTTTTGAAGGCATCGCCCACGTAATCGCCAAAGTATAATCTGATCGGTATTTATTTTTATTTCTTCCTACGTGCGTTTTGTCACGGGAAACGTCAATCGCAGCTTTCTCCTAAGAGAAAGGAGAGACACAAGGAGAGACAGGGAGAGCAGAAGACTTGACCCATTTCGTCTATTGATGCTATTGAAAGGATCGTACAACTAGGAAACGTCTTCTCTCTTCCATTCTTGGAAGCAAGTAAATAAGGCTTTTTTTCTCTGTCACGGGAGACTTTTCTTCTTCTTCGTGTATTCTAGACTTTTTTGTTCTCATAGGTTCCACAAAACGCAATATTTTTGTCATGTGTTCTCAGGAAGTGGAATTCTTTGGAGAAGAAGAGGCATTGAAGCAAATTTAATTTGGAACCACGGTAGACAGAAAAGTTGACACTGGCTGCTAATTAGATTTGGTTGTGTGTGTGTTTCTGTGAACTAGCTAAATGAACAATATTTGCCCTCATTAGAAGAGTACAAATCTGTCTTTTATTGACAATATGTGACTATCTTACACTTATAATTGTAAGCTGTAATATGAGGTGCTACTTGTCAATATCCACAGTTGTATCTAATCAGTTGGAAGACCCCACATGACCCCACTGTGCAAAGTCTGGGATTCATTTGCCACTCCAATGAAGCCAGAGCTCCTTCATTTTTTTCCTACCTTCCTAAAAGGCTGCTCCAGGCTTCAGTTCTTTTGAGCCGTAAAGGCTGCAAAATTGAAAGCGAGCAGGAAGGGAAAAGAAAAGAAGGACTCTGATTGAGTTTATGGCTCCTTTAGGAAGCAGTAGCTAAGAGGGGGGGAAATAATTAATAAGGATAGGGAGTATGAAGCTTTTAAAAACCTTTTGCGGACGACAAAAACCTTGGCTTTTGTTCAGATATGGACATTGAGAGAAGAGATTCCATTTCAAGTCAACTTTTCCCCCTTATTGTTCTTTATATGCCTTGCACAAATTACACGGAAAGACCATTTTCCACTCTTGTAGACACACAAACTTTTCTCCTTCGTGTGCAATCAGCACAAAGTGCTTTTCCTTCCCCTTTCCATATGCTTTAAAAGTATGCTTTCTATCCCCCTTCTTTAAAAGCATCTCTTATCCAAATTATATTGACACACACGCAAGCAGATTTGAGGTGAGGACGAAACACCTTGAAAGCTCAAGGGACCGGTTACTTAAAACTTCTTATACGTGTAGTTATAAAAGGTGTTTTCTTGAAGAAACCGAACCCTTTACCACCTGCTTGGCGCTCTCTGAAGCAAAGTGAAAACTTCCATATTTTGCGGCCACCGCCAACACTTTTCCTCTCTGGCAGGGGTGACAGTACTAAAGTAAATAATAAGTGCGTGGACAAATAGGTCATAATGCACATTAATTTAGGTTATGCTGTCCAGGAGTAAGACATAAAAGCGCATTTAATGCAGATTAGGATTGAAAATGAACAATAGCAGCCCTTTCCTCCCGCCACCTCCACAGGATTTAGCCTTTTTTGCGTGTTTTTTGCTCCCCCGAACTTGTTTTCTAGCAGCTATATTCACTCTCAGTGAGTATAAAATAATAAAAAAGTATCTTGCTGAGAGTACGCTTTACAGGGCAACGGGAACGATCACAAAAGCGAGAGAGAGAGCAACAATAATAGTAGCATGCTTGTTTGTACAGGCCGCAAAAATGCATTTGGCCGCGGCGGAGAGCAAATGTGTTATTGGCAGAGTGAAAAGTTTCGGCCAAGGAGACAAATTATACAGATACGCGAATTCACAGCCTTGGAATAATAAAGGGAAAGGGGGGAAAATAAGGCAAAACTTTAGCAATTTGGAAGAGGCAAAAACGGCGTTAACTTTTTTCTCTCTCCCTAGAACAAATCTCATTTTAAGGGATACTGATATTAGAAAGAAGGAGACGGCGGCCAGGGTTGACACCTTCTTATGTACTACATTTATTATTTTATTTCTCTACAGTACTTTACTTGTAACTAGGCACAGTAACCTGTAACTTGACTCGTATATAGAAAAACTACGCATTGGTTCAAATCAGAGTAAAGAGGCAACTATGTTTAGTTAAGTTACTTTTTAATTAATTTAATAATTGTAACTTTAAAGTAATAAAAAATAGTGGCATCCCTGTTCTGTGTCATCTATTGTGTCTAAATGGTTGGCCGTTTCTCGTTCCCATATTGCCGCTCTCTCAAGAAAGAAGCAAAGTTACCGGTGTAAATAAATTTCGAGGGGTTGCCACTGAGAGGGAAAAAAAGTTTCAGCCGGGGGAAAAACTTTTCAGATCGGCTTGAAAATGGCCTGACATTCATTCTAATATTTGCAAAAGTAATTTGAAAACAACCAGAAAAGAGATAAAATGCAAATAATGTGTATCTTTCTTGTATCTATCTTCTGCTGGGCAAAGACAATACCATTTGTAGGTAAAGAATCTCTTTCTAGCAACCCATTCTTTTGCTGCAAAGAAAATCTTCCTTTATCCCTTGCAAAGAGCTTTTTCTTTCTTCCGACTACTCAAGTGCTTTAAAGGCTTTATATGCGATTCTATACACAGAGGCAGCCTTTGCTACAAACGTGACTCTAAGAATTGAACAAAAACAGTGGCTTTTCTTTGGCTCGATGTGGAACCACTTTTGCTGGCACGCGTAGATGCGTCGGGGCAAAAAGTGGTCCAAATGTGATGTATTAATTAGAACTGCAATATAAGGCCAAATATCCGCCATTTTAGTAGTTTGCTTCACTCCTAGATGGCATTGATATCTGCTCGGAAATTCGTTTTTGTCACTCTTGAAGGCGACAGCAGCGCACACTGATTTAGCTGGAAGTAGGAATGCCATAAATGGGTATAATAATACGGTCTTGGAAACATCCCTTTGTGACTGGATACCCCAGTAAAATTAATAATGTCATGAATGCAGTGCATATATTGTTGTAAGGGGTTTTCATTAATACATTTTTTTCGCCCAATTAAACAAGAAAGATGTATTAACTTGTTAATGTTGCACACATTTTCAAAGTGGCATCACTGTAATGAGAGGGAAGGAAATCTGAGGCTGGTTTTTCTTTAGTATATAAAGCAACACAAATGCATTTAAAGGGTGTTTTTCCTCAGAAACTTGCCTCAGCATTCATTGGAGGAGAAAAAAAAATAACAATGACAACCAGCCAGGGTGGCCGGTTATAGAGTTTTGGAGCAATTAGACCATAAATATATTTAGCTAACTATGTAATAAATAAAACGGAGACTTTATTCCTTGGCCAATATATTTAAATTGGTCATTAAGAACAATTCCAGAATTTCTAGGAATGAACCAATATCATGGATAACGTGAACCAAAACATTTCTCACAAATGATCCAAGTGGCTATCTAGAGCCCTGTGTCAAAACAATGCAACAAAATTTAGTATGTTTCCATACATTGGAAGAAAGTTCTAATATTCTAAAATTCAGTAGCATCTATATTTAAAGTATTTAGTGATTTCGAAAACAAGACAAAAAAGGGAACAATTTTCTTTCATTTTCATGTATTGTTCATTTCTTGTAACATAACTTGTTGTAAATAACTACATTTTGAGTAACTACATTTCAATATACTTTATGGTATGGATATGTATTTAATATTTTGAAGAGGATACTGGCTGAGCTGAAGAATGCTTCAGGAATGCTAGTTTTTCGAAAACAAAATTATATAAAACTTTAGATGGACTCACTAAACATTGTAAACACGAAAACCCTTTAATAAAATATATTTCATAATTTTAGATGCATCAAAGGAATAAAAAATATGCTCTTGCTTATATTTGAAATATAAATTTATACTTTTTTCTCGACCTGATGATATGTACTATTTTGGATCCCTTTTTCCAGCTAAATAATAGGAGCCACCGTTGCAAAAGAAATTTCAGAAAGACACTTTTAAATGCGTTTGCGATGCCACCTAGTGCATCAATTACAAAGTGAGTGGTCCTTATATAGCAGTTCTCATTGTACCTTTAAGTGCATTATCTATACCACTGTGCTCTTATCGTCCGTCTACAAAAGGTACTTTCTCCCATGAAAGAAATCGGAGCAAAAGAATCTGCACGTAAATATTGTACTTTTTTACCATAACGCTATCAGTTTTATGGATTTGGAACAAAGGAATAAAATACTACTTTCTCCTTTCTTGTTGTAAATAAAAACGATATCCTGGTCGAGTCATGAAAGTACGAAAACAGTCTATATTCCGGGAAACTTTACTTTTTACTGTACACTGATTTGTAGTAAAATCATTTAGTTATTTTGTAATACCTATATAACTGTTTAAAGCAAAATATATATTACTTAAATTAAACCATAATTTGTACTTAAAACAATCTGAAATCGTCACAGGCTCACTGCACTAGAATCTAACAAGTTTCTGCCATGCCAGCATAAAATTATTAGGCCGATCAGGGTTGACATTTAATAGTGATATTTCATATGTAAAGTGGCATCCCTGAAAATATCAAAGTAAATTTTCTGCTTCCCTTGCAAAAATATCGCGTGAAATATTCATTTGGAAGGTTATACAGCTTCCTTCTTATGTAGATATGGGGTGACATATCAGTGGATAGGAGATCGTCCTGAGTCAGCACATATCATTTTCCATTCAGCACAGTGGTCTCAATCTATGCATCATGGGAAAATCCAAACCTCTGTGCGTCAGAATACTTCCGAATGGATGCAGTTTAAATAGTTAATGAGACATCCAATGCCGATAGAATCCTGAAAATGGCATCAAACTGTCAATCTCATCGATAACCCAAAACTGTTGCAATATATCATTGGCAGAAATAGATTCCCCATTTGAATGATATATCTCCGCTAATTTAATATTCATGGATAATATTGGGGGAAAAGGAGGAAAACGTATATTTTATTGTCGCTCTTACGATTATTATACGTGCTTAAACTTTATGACCGAAAGGGAAAATCTGATATATAATACGAAAGTAATCTGAAAATATGAAAATAATCATTTTCGTGCGTTTGTGCGGCGCGCTCAACTTTCTTCGAAAAAGGAGTCTCGTTTTCGTAGAAATTAATTCAATTCGTAGGACGTCGTCCAGGGTAAAAAGTTTTCTCATTAGCGCGCTGCTTCTCTGCTAGAAGGAGGACACTTTTTGTGTTATGAGAGCTAGATAGAAGGCAAGTCTGGGTTATTTGACTGTTAAAGGACTTTTGGGAGCTACTGTTATTGAATGAGGCTTGAAATCCAGGTCGAATCTAGAGCAAATGAAATTATAAGAGTGTTCATTGTAGAGTAGATTACATGCAAGGTTTAGAGTTACTTATTAAAGTAGCTTTTCTTTTTCTTAGTGCCCTTAATATTAATGCAAGGATTTAATGAGGGCATAAGATGCATTTACAGCAAGAATAAATGCAGTTTTTGAGTGAGCTACAGTTTCAAGGAAGAGAATTACATTTCTTGAGCTGCCATTTCCTCGGTATTGGTTCTCTTTTCCTCGAGTTATGCACTTATGTGTAACGATAATGTATTCGGTAACTTTTCTTCCCCTCTAGAAATATATATATCGGGGTCACCACCACCACCCAGATGCTATCAGCTCTGTGCACAAAAATAAGTGCAAAATATTATGCAACGTTATTTGATGTCGCTTTTTTGTATAACTGATCATCGTTCGTTCTACTTATGGGAAATAAATTATAATTCTGCGCACGGGAAATAACAGGTTGTGACAATTTTGTGGGGACGGAACATCCATCACTAAAAGGTGGCAAAAAGAGAGGGAAATTGGTCTGAAATTTTGAGGATTGCCAGCCACCTGATGGCAAATACAATGCTTATAACATGCCGAATGTATTCATTCAAGTTTAAGACAGTCTTATTGCTGCAAACACCATTCGAAATAAACTTTCTTAACCTTGAATGTCTGGCAAAAAGTGGTCTGAATTGGACCGGAGGAAAAGTGCGAAAATTAGCCCTTCTTCCCTCTTTCTTGTCCGAACCTGCTTGTTAAGACATTTTCAAAGGGGGAAAGAAAGGAAAGAAGAAGAATGGCCAATTTGAAGGATTGAAAGAAGAATTCTAGAAGGTTCTTCTTGTCAGCACCAACTATACTAGGCTGAAGACAACTTTTGGCCTTTGGCCTCAGCTTGATTTCTGGCGTATTCCCATCGCGTCGTCTTGTCTCTAAGAAAGTCACAGTGGATTTGATTGTTAAATTTAACATGAAAAAGCTGTATGTATGGTTACAAGCTGTAAAACATATCTTAACTTTTATCTATCAATAGCTTTATTTAAATGATTTCCGTTGAGTAGGACTTGCAAATTAAATTTGCGTTTTATGTCTTTTGTCCAGTGTACTTTGCACAGACTAAAAGTTATAAATTCATATTTAACACACTTACTAGACAAACGCAACTCCCTAGAAGGATGAAAGCAACTGTGTGAGGCCGCAGAGTGATAAGTTTATATTTTTATAATACCGTATATAAAGTTTCAAAAGACTGTATTTTACAATAATATATAAACCACTGTAACTCCGTGAACAAATGTAACCACTGTGTTCGCGACAGCAGCAGCAGCCACACAAAACCAAAACTTTCCCTTTTCGAAAAAGAGAAAGAAAAAAACTTTTAGGTCATCTTTGGGCACCTTAGCCCATACTGAGCTAGTTAGTCCGGAC
>LR140733.1:0-15230 GCA_900659605.1 Tisbe holothuriae | reverse complement strand
ATTTTTCTGTAAAATATTCCAATCCAAAGATATGGTATGCCCGGGAGAGTATTATTTCCCTAGTCTAGAATCCCTTGGATACATCAATACCTGGATATGACATCGAAAGAAAAACAATTAACAATTAAATTGAACATCGGCTCAGACGTTCTCGATCGACGTTCGACTTTGAATCACATATCTGATATCTCCCTTCTTTCAGTCACCATGGCCGCAGCAGCTGCCCCTCGCGTGGATGATGAGCCCGCCATTCCCCCGTCGGTCTCCCCCGCCTTGCTGACATATGTCCCCCTTCCAATGTACCAGACATCCCCAGCTGCAAGGTCGGACATTGGGCCGACCGAGGCATGGGCGCTGTTCGCGCTCGGACAACTCCACGACTGGCAGTACGAGGTAAGCAGGTGTTTGATACAGTCTCTTAGCCATGACGACCAAGGGAAGACATGTAGAATCATATTAGGTGGTGATCTCGAAAAAAGAAAGTGAGAGGATGTTATATTCCCGCTGCTTTGGGGAATAAAATGGTTGCAAACGCTAAATGAACATTGAATATTTAACATTCTGGCAATCCATTTCAAGTAATCAATGACCCTGTCTATAAAAAGAACAAAACATCTCTCACTTTTAAGAGTAATTTTAGTGCCAACACATCAGAGAATTTCTCTACATAGCGTTTACATCATCAAGCTAAAACTGGAATCTGAGCACTGCAATGTAGCTTTAATAATAATTATTATTAAATTTTAACAATTCATTATTTTTTTAATTGTAACACTCCGATCCAATGAACACAGGTGCTAGGCTGGATATAAGACAAAAACCCGTACAGCGGTACAGCGGTACAAGAGCATAATCAAGAACCAATTCAAGGCAGAATCATATCCATTTAACAGGGAATGGGTGATTTCCAATGTTAAAAAGACGTCATGGCATAATCTTTTAAACAAAATCAGACTATTATTTAGTTTCGGAGGGGTATTAGTCATTGAGGTACTATAATATTATGTCTTAGGTACTAAAAGTGGCAATAAATACCTAATTTCCAATGCATTCCTAGAGTTATTAGGAACGATATAAAACTTGGAAAGAACAGCTCCCCGCTGGCATGTTTTGATGATATTAAAACGGTTTCTTCCAGCAAATACATGTATATAATAAACGGGACCTAGTCATTAAGATAATACGTTGCCGCGTCAGCAACTTATCAGAATATGATTAAATGTTAACCCGGGGAACCCTGGTTGCAACCCCAGGTGGAGGAAGTGGGAGCAGCATTTCATCATATATTTTTACATTAGTAACGTATGAAAGGGAGACTAACACTTAGCACTGTTATAATGAGTATTGTAAGCCCCACTAAATCGGCTTATTGCCCTTCTGCTAAATCTCTCCCATCTTCCAGGAGATCCAATCGCACATCGCGAGGCAGCCGTCCCTGCGCGCGCTCACACGGCCGCTGCCCCCCAGGACGCACCGTCTTGAGGACGTGACTGGGCGCATCCCGCATTGGCACGGCGTGCTGGACTGGCCTGGGGCCGTTTCCAACTTTAAGTACGACCGCATGAGCTCCATCTGGACCGCTGAGGACTGTGCCAAGGTTAGAAATGTCAAACAGAACGATCGTGGCAAAAAAACGGGCTGGCAGGTCAGATTTTATGTACAGTGCCACGCCAATTTTAGTGCCTTGACGGGCACTTGATTAGTTGCTTTTAAGAGTACAAGAATAGACTTCTGTTATGATACACTTTAGACCAAGGATGTTTAAGTTATAAGGATTGGAGAAGCGACAGGTGACATTTAGTTACTGGGTGATCTTCTCCCTTTTCCCCTCACCTCAGCTTTGCTTCATTAACGAGGGCGCTTTTATTACTTGCGAGGGCGCCACTATGGGTCCGCATGCTATATTAGACTATTTATTCAAAATGTGTTATATTGTGATTTTTGCACTATTAGATACCTCCTTAACTCCATACAAAATTATTTTTTTTAAAAATACTTCCACTAAAATTATTTTTAGGGTTGTTATTCCCAATAACAAGGCCATAATTTGCTTAAAAGTAAGAAATTGGTGCATTTGAGAGAACATCAAAAATATTTCCTTCTTTGCATTATAATATAAATATATATTATTTTTATGATTGAATTAGGTCCCGTTCTTGGTGGAAAGCCAGTTTTATGGAGGTTTCCAGTCTTTTCTGGACTATCTAGGGGCCGAAATACTTGTAAATTTAAGATATTTAGACCTTATTCTATATTAAACCATATATATCATGTATTTCGCAGCATTTCGCAATGTTTAGACCCATTTTTTCGGATTCTGTGGGTCATTAGGAATCAGTAGATACCAAGTTTGGGTTTAGCAGGGTTTCGCAAAGTGGTTTATGATAGTTTTATAGGTCCGTATTAGAAGTCAAAATATTCAAATTTGGCGGGTACGCGCGATGCGCGATATTCAAAATACACCGTGCTCAGCTCATGCATGTCAACACGGGCTGAGAGTCAGTGTAAACAAACGAAAACTGTTTTAGTCCCAAGTCCTACTGTAATTAGTCCTAAGAAGGTGTGAAAATGGCATTTAATGTGATAACCCAGGGACAGGCTTATGAGTTTTACTGGGACTCCAAGAAGAGTGAGGCTGAAAACGCCAAGCATCAGAAGACCAGCTGGAAGGAGGTGGCCGAATGTCGTGTCAACAAGTTCGTGAAGCCTCTGAGGCACATTGAAAAGGACAGAGATACACTGGAGGGCTACCTGTGCGTGGTTAAATGCTGTGAGAGGAGGCTGCAGAGGCTGGTGGACAAAGTGCAGAAGAAGAGACTCTTTAGGAGTGTGCCAAACTCAGAGCAAGATACATTTCTCGATCTCCAGGGCTTTCCCTGCCTGCTCAGGGATGACACCCACGACAGTGAGCCTCTCTCACAGCTTTTCTCACAAGGTTCAGATGGATCTGTGCTCTCCGAGCTGGAACAAGAAGTGCCGATTGGTCCCAGGTGCAGAAAGAGCTTCGATGACCTTGGACCCCAGAGCAAGCGGCTAAGAACAAATGGCATCTACGACAAGATTAAGGAGGTGGCAGAAGAAGAAAATATCTCGGTGGGACGTCTCTGTGCCTACCTGGGTTCCAGGGCATCGTACAGAGAGGACAAGGAACTTTCTGAGACATTTGGACATCTGTACAGAGGTGAATCTCTAACCAGCAAGGTCAGCAACGAACTGGCCCTTTATGCTAAAGAAAGGTGTCAGCTTGGACGAGATGTGTACACCGAGCTTCGCCTTCTGCTTCTGCCCCACGCACATCTGCCTTCTTACAAAAACCTCACGACACTCATCAAAGAGATAAAGCCACCAGTTACGTCCTTCAAGGCTGGTGTTCGAATTTCACTTGTTCCCGCAATGGTGAAGACCTTGGAGAGGTTGTTCTCATCGCAGCTCCACTCCTTCAACTTTGCAGAATGTACCAACGGGCTCCAGGTGAATGTGTCCATGGGGTTTGATGGCAGTGGGAGCCATGCTGTTTACAATTCGGCTACCTCTCTGGCTGACGGCATTGACACTAGCCATATGGTTGTGGCCGGATTCTCCATTCCATCCATTATCCGTCCAGACACCAAAGAAAAGATCTTCAAGGACAAGGCTTCAAGCTCTTCAGACGCAGAGAGGCCTATTCTGCTTATACCTGGCAGAGAGACGGATGAGATGACAAGAGAAGTGGTGCAGCACCTTGAACGCGAAAAGGAGCTGCTGACTAGTACTCCACTAATGGTGCCAACCCCCACAGGTTCCGTGGTTAGCTGCAGGCTTAACATGACATTAAGCCAAGTGGATGGCAAGGTTGTGGCAACTGTCATGGGGTCGAGGGGTGCCTACTGCACCAGCTGCAAAGTGAGTAGAGAAGATGGAAAGAGCATGGCCAGGATTGAGGAGGGCTTCAAGATGGATCGGAGCATGGCAGAGCTGCACCAGCTCTATGATGAGCTCATTGATGAGGGGGAGGAGGGAGAACCAGTGCCCACAAGACCTGGAGACTACCAAGAGAGGATGGGACTCACTCAGCAACCGCATACAATGTTGGATGTAACAAAGGCCCTGCCAGTCACTCATGCTTACATAAACTGTCTGAGTTACATGGAAAAGCTCACCTACCGAATCATTAGTGGGGTGCATGTAATGGGCCTTGGGAGCAGATACCTTGATGGAGAGAAGAAGAGGCTGAAGGATGCTCAGACCATGTTCAGAGCTGGAGCAATGGCTGGCCCTCTGCACATGAAGTTGGATGTCGCAGATCCGTACGGCTGTGGAGGCAATTCAGACACAGGTCAGGTCGCACGTAGTTTCTTTGCCTCCAAAAACCGAGATCACTTCATGGACCTTGTAACTGGAACGGAGGAAGAGAAAGTGGCCTTGAAAAAGCTCCATCAGCAGCTCTCAGTGATACTGCGGATTGTGTCAAGCAAGAGCAAGGTGGTTCATGTACACTTCTTTGAGGAGTTTACTCTTCAGTGCTACACAGATCTTGTTGGCGCTTTTCCCTGGGCAAGTGTGCCAACATCTCTCCACCGGCTGTTGGCCCATTCGGCTGAAAGGATCAGCCTAAATGCCAACATGGGCCTTGGAGAGCTGTCAGAGGAGGGCCTTGAAGCATTGCACAAGCTGGTGCGTAGGTGCAGATCAACACTGGCGAGGAAAACCTCCCTAGAAGATAACCTCTATGATGTGTTCACGCACCTCTGGCTGAGATCTGATCCAGGTCTTCGATCCAGGAAGCGAGAGCTTAAGTGTTCACACTGTCATGGAGAAAATCACACCATTAGGTCCTGCAAAGAGCTGAAGGTAGCCCAAGAAGATGATGAGGATGATGTGATGGTGAATAGCTTCTTTGATGAGTAAAAGATATATAATGAAGGAATCTTGTGTTGTAATCTTTAAGCAGATACAAACCAATAAAATCTTTCCTAAACAGTATTTTTTCGTTATCACAGGTCATTATTAATCAAAATTATATTCTGTCATGTTAATACAAACGTGAAGCCATCTAAAAAAATGAAATATTTGACTCCCTAAACAGTTTTAAAATAATTTCGCGATTTGTACGATAATCATGATTTTCCCGATTTTTAGCCATTCTCACAATTATCACAATTTACATGACAATATGTACTATTATTAGCTTATAAAGCACTATGAGCCTTGTTTGTGATGAATTTAATCATAATATTAGCTTTACCACCATAAAAAACTGTGGTGACAAGGTAATTAGCCTAATATAGCATGGTCTTAAAAACGGACCCATAGTGGGCGCTTTTATTACTTTTCGTTTTATGCCTAGGCATTGAAGTACGAATACTTACCTCATCCCACGGAAAGAAATCGTCCTTTATCACGAAACCTGATCAGGCAGAATTTTGCAGCATTCAGAATTACTACAGTACTGAGCACTATTCTCCAATCATTAGTACTTAAACATCCTTGCTTTAGACGCAATTCATCTTTGTAAGTTTCTTGTTCCTCTAATAGCTGGTGCTGTCTAATTTACCCTGAATCAATATTGACCGCCTTGCCCTGAATGAAAAGAAACAATTTCATTTTTTTAAGAAAAATACAACACCTTTCGAATCCCTCAGATTTTGCTGGATTTGGCAATGGTTGGCTCTAAATTGGCTTAAATTTGCAGTGCATCTATTTATCGTTAGGATTATCTCCTATCTCGTAAAGGGCAACTGAGTTTAGAATTTCTTGCCAAAGTCATGTACGATCTAGAGTAAATAATACTAAATATATCCCTCTTTCCAATGTAGACTTTAACTTCATATTTCTTGAAAGAGAAGTGCAAGTCGAGTCAATATAATTGGCTATAATTTACTGAGGAGTATGTGAAGTGTGAAAACTCAGTTTACGTAAAAATAATCTAAACTGCTAGCAAAGTTTATTTAAAATAATTTAAAATATCAGTTTGCTGTTTGATAGCAGCGTCCTAATTACTTAAGTAATATACGAGTGCATCCTACAGGGTGATCAATTAAGAATGTGTCAAAAGCAAATGAGAATAACTCCTCTGTGACTCATTTGAGAGATTAGTCTTTATAACAAAAATGTTTATGATATTAATGCAGTTTGTGCACAAGAAATCCGTTTTTCATTGTCACTATTTGTATAAAAGTTACAAATATACAGAGGAAAGGTGTTCATATTCAATTTTCTTTCAAAAATGGCCACATAAGTAAAGATTCCAGAGCATCTAATTACTGAAGAAGATAAATTTAACCTTGTTCCTTACTTAAATACTGTTTAATAGAGTTGTAAAGTGTATGAAAAATATGTTTAGAGCCTTTGAAGGTGTTACATGCATTATGTAGCACATTTGCAAAATCCTTTTGCCATAAATGTGTCCCAATCTCATAGAAAAATGCTAAATTATGCCTCATCACATTTTGCTTTGTATTGCCAAGTATATGACCCTATTTTTGAGAGCTACAAGTTTCTCATAAAACTGCATTAATTTACCAGATTATTTTTCTTAAATGAAATTTTTCTCAATTGCTTCAGATGGGAGCTACAGACAAATGTTTTTGACACATTCTTATTTGATCCCCCTGTATAACACAAAAGTAACCTCTTAGTAAAAATGGACTCTCTAATGAAACAAAAAGCACTAATAGCTTCTCGTATTAAAGTTGAACTTAATCAAAATAATAGCCCAGCTAGCAAGATCACATTTTAATTCTTACTTTATAGATCTACCCCGAGATGGAAAAGATGATGTCGGGCCCGCCGAAGCCGCAGCGGACCGGCACGGATCGATACAACGAGCTAAAACAGCGCATGGAGATCGTCGGCACTGCCACGCGGACTTTTCCCGTCAAGAGGAATCTTCAGCAGGTTAAAAATTTGCCAGATGTGTCTAAAGAGAGCAAGTCACTTTTTTAGGATATTTTATAATATCAATGCAATATCTGCAAACTCAGTATGGGTGTAATCGAGGATAACTATACAGAGTCAATCTCTTCAATCCCTCGACAGGTTACACGACGGTAGTAGAAACATTTTGGAACATGGTGATCCACTGCTCTGTCCTCAGATCATGAGGTCGAAAAGAATAGGCGAAAAGGGACAGTTCATTGTACCAGTACATTTCCTTAATATTACATGTAATGTCACAAACCCGTATGCTTAATTTAATTAATTGGACACATTTTCTATATTTGCTCTTTTTTGGCTTTGTAAAAAGAACCATTATGCTCTGCAATAATAACTGTACTGTTTTCGCCTAAATTTTCGACCTCATGAGCCAAGGACAGAGGAAGACAGAGCAACGGATCACCAAGTTTGTTTGGGTGAGAAAAAGGTTGAAACATTTAATATAGTACCAAGGCCGCAAGGCCAGTCGCCTGTCGAGGAAGGGAATACCTAGGTCCCCTATATACAGTATTAAATATTTAAGACTTACAGGTTACATTTAGAGTTACAGAGACAGAGTAATCAGTCCAAAATCCTTATTTCTACCTCCAGTAACTCTTCTGCCAAGCGATTGTAAGACAACAGGAAGAATAGACCGATTATTTGTCGAGCTAATCGATATAAATTGGGTCGCAGCTCTGCTTTTGCATGCACTTATCGGCGGCCTTCATCAAAGCAGTTTGCCTTGGCCTTTACACAGTGGTCAGACATCAGGATTAATTAAGAAACACAATGGATTGGAGGTTAACTAATTTGTTTTACCAATGATGTCACTCTAGAGTTACTGTAGTATGCAAGTGAATAAATATTTCCTGTGAGTCAGTATAAAATACCACTGTGCTATGAAAGATTAATGTTGGGAGGGAGGATCCAATACTGGCAGAAGGTTCTGGCAAAAAGCCAGATTGATCTGTCGTCAATAAAGGCTGTAAAATAGCAATTTACGCAGCATCCCTTTTGTCACCTTTATTCTTAGAACTGCGTTCAGGAGTTTCTGATTTTTGCACTTGTTATATTCATTAATTATACTCGTACAATGATTTATGGTTTGGCAATTGAATGATTTTGATCCATTAATCTAAACTGATGAGAACGTAGTTAACAATGCAAGAAATGCACTTAAAATAGCCTGTTAAAACATTGCATTATTTACTGTATACAGCAAGACAACTTAAATTTGGTGAAATACGAAAATGAGCTACTAGTATAATTTAAAGCGAGAGCTGGTAATATGTTGTCATTTAGGTAGACCGGTCAGTAAAGTTAACCGGGACCATTAATACGGAGAGTACAAATAACTGCACCAGATAATTATTAACGTTTTTAAAACTCAAATCCTTTCTAGTTGGGTCCAAAGGCGCCTTCATTAATTCTCCCCAAATGCCGCATATTGATTGAATGAACAAACGAAGGAAAGTTTTTTTTGAAGAGAATAACAACTTTATTGATAGATTATAATAACGAGAGAGACTTTTTGAGGTTACCTAGTGTTTGTAAATATATACACACGATTAATTCTCTTTTCTCCAAGTACGCACAATTTATTTTGAGCACATTATGTTTTCGTTTCTTCTGGTTCTTTTATGCACATTTTTCCGCTATGTTGTCTGTTTTCCACAAATTATACTCGAGTTAGATTTTGAGTTATACATTTCTCTCAGTACTTTCTATTTGGTCCTTTTTCATACCTAATTCAAGTTTTAATTATCAACACAGTATTTTCTTTCAACTCCCGCTAAGATTAGTTTTAAGTGTATTTTTAATTTTTGATACTCTCAGGTTTTCAGGTTCTCAGATTCAAGATATACAAGTAGTTTATTAAGTAGCCCCAGAGGCCCAGATCCTAAGTTTGGTAGATGTAGAAATTCTTAGTATCTTAGTTTTTTTCACAAATTGAATTTCTTCTTTTCAGTTAATATTCTGTATTCAGTTCATTTTAGTTACACACAGGTAGCTATTTTTCAGTTCATTGCCACAAAAATATGTTATGCCAGTGCCACACTGAATGTCCTGATCATAAATGTATAATTTACGTTATATTATCTAATCAGTGTTAATGCTGCTTAGATCAATGTCAATATATATTCACTGCAATAGATTCATAGCAAGGCAAGTCCTAGAGCTGCTAACCCTGATGTCATCAGTGCATTTCCAACCTATTGCTTGCACTCAGCTCTTGACTGTGTTCTCTTGTGTTCTCCATATAGAACATCAGTGTTTTTCTTTGTCACCAAGCCTTGTTATGCAATTATGTTTGGAGGGTCCAACCAATCATTGGTGTATTTACTGCGGTTACCACCTTAAGTAACACTGGTTGATGTTATGAGATCCAAAAATGTTTCACTTAGTAATGCATAATGCTGAGAGGACAGCTGCTGTAACCCTCTCACTTCCCCGTGTACAACATGCGGACCACAATGAAGACACCTCCCTGAGCACAATCTCTGAACTTTGAGCTGAGGATGGAGTAAATCATGATGTTGATGGAGCTGTTGACCGCAAGCAGGACGTGGCTGACATTGATGGCAGCAAGAGTCCAGGGAGGGATGCCATACACACCTGAAAATGGAATGATTGAAAAAGTTGATACATAATTATGACTATGCTTTAAAGGGTCTCTTATTAATCCGAATTTATTGTAACTGAATGTATTAATTGAGTTTACAGAAAACCATTGTCAAAAAGATAAAACACATTAATTGGTTCATTTTATTGCCAAAACAACAACATTTTCAGTACTTCATTTAACATAGAAATAAACTGCATTTTAGACTAAAGATAGTCTTGTTATTTAGAAAGTATTACGCTTATCGGATAAATATTATATTAACTATACCATATGCTAAGTAATTTTATATTAGGTTAGATTCAAGGCGGGTGAATTCAAAGGTTGGTCGGAACGGAGCGAAACTTGTTCCGCATTCCATTCAACAGCTGAAATGTCACGTGATCAAATTTCCTACGTGAGCCAAATCATCCAATCACAAGCCATTCTACGTGAGCCAAGTGGGCAGCCAATCATCAAAGGGCAAGGGTTGATATCCCAGTTAACCAATTTTGTTCCAAAGAAGTCTACAAATTCGGAAATCTGACCAATATAACGGTTTTATATTATTTTTAAACTTAAGCATTAATTTAATTAACTACATAAGTAAATCATTTCCACGGGATTAATCTATACTAAAAGTTACCGATAGTCTAAGTTTGTTTTGTTTTGTTTTGTTTTGAACAATGAAATTATTTAACGGTTAACCCTGATTCTTTGGCGCACGAGAGTTGCGGCAGAATTAGAAGAAAGAGCAGAAAGACAGAGCATCTGCGATTTTATTTTACATTTCACATCTGATAATATGGTGCACAAACGGAAGCTGCTAATTCCTCTCTGTGCTGGAATAACAACTTTAAACAAAGACCTAGGAACTACATACCCAACTGTTACTTCATATGGTAAAAAGGAACAACTGCTGCCTTTTCCTTCTGCCTGGAAGTCTAGTTCTGCCGACCGGCGAAAAACTTGTCTCCTTCTTGCAGTGCTACTGCGACTCACCTCTGTTTACATCATCTTGGTTAGATTATACATCCGTCCGTACCTGCATCCTGACACTCATTAGCATGTGATAAATTAATGAGCTCATGAATATCAATGATGATCCTGAGACTGTTGCAAATGAGGAAGACAAGCGTGTAGGCCATGCAGACAAGGGCAAGGTTCTCCTCGAGGCGCTGGCACTTCTCATTGCAGACGGTGATTTAAGAATGAAAAACTAATTTACATGTTGTATCCGTACCTGCATCCTGACACTCATTAGCATGTGATAGATTAATGAGCTCATGAATATCAATGATGATCCTGAGACTGTTGCAAATGAGGAAGACAAGCGTGTAGGCCATGCAGACAAGGGCAAGATTTTCCTCGAGGCGTCGGCGCTTCTCATTGCGGACGGTGATGTCGGGGCGGATGGCAGTGGTGCTGAAAATGAAGAAGATATTATCAGTTCTATAATACAATTTTTTTATTTAAAAAATCTAGTAATCCCTTATTGTATATTTTTGGGCACTACCTTTTGGCTCATTACCTAGACCACCATGATTGCAATTTTTCATCATCATGCTGCTGGGGGATTCAAACCTGTGACCTTCTGGGCCATAGGATTGAACAACTTGCGACCACGGCTACCATGTCCCCCTTAATACAAATTTATTTCCTGGGGATAAACATCAAGCATTTGTTTACAGTAAGGGCAATTATAATTATGATAGAATCTTATATCCAAAATAACCTCATTCTAACATAATTAAATTTGCACAGTTATTACTTTTGAGAGAGCAGCTTTAATTGCATTGTCATGAAATATTCAAAGTAATAATGCATATAATCTAAGGAACATATACATGAATTTACATGAAGCTTCTGTCAGTTGTACGAGTATATTATATTTTATGATGTCACAAGGAACGTCTTACATAAAGGTTTTCTCATAAATGCTACATCAATATTTATATGACAACGTTCTTTCCGTCTCTCGCGTGTATCACAATGTTGTACTAGAACTTCATAAGCTCCCATTCTTACTGATCACGTAGTTGGGTATGTAATCCCCGGGGAATTACAAGTGGAATGAAGCAATATTCTACATACTACGATTGTGTACGTAACGTTTATTTGTAGGGTGTTTCCTTTGATCAGAATTTCCTATAGAAGTAGGGGCATTACTGAGGTATGTACTAAAGCCTTACAAAATATTGCTCATTTATTTAGGACTTGCGTAAAAAGCCAATTGCATTTTTTGGGTCAAAATAGAACGATATAGGCTTAGTAAAGGAAGAGGAAGAAACATGCTGCAATTAGTTTGGTAGATCAAGAATCAAGAGGGTGCAATACTATGAACCTACTATACAAGAGTCTTGTATAGTAGGTTCATGTGCAATACAATATTTTTTCTCTCTCTGAGGCAAGGCTCTGCGCTGAGGTAAGTGTTGCAGGCTTTCCAAGTGGATAAACATATAATAGTTCTTCACTCAGTGGCTGTCCAACTAGATTTGCAAGAAACGTCTTTGACCATAGCGCAGTATATAGTAGCTCTCACTTAATTTGCGCTTTTCCCCAGAGAAATTCGTTACCTTATATGCTGGTTCCCCGTAATATTCGATGGCAACTCTGGTTGCATCGGTGACGGACTCCTCAGCTGCAGTCTGCCGTCCTCCTCCACCCTTCTCAGCCTCCTCTGAGGCAGCTGCTACAGCTGCCGCCCCAAGCAACGTCCAAGCCTCTGAGCAGCTGACAACAGTCTCTGAAGTCATTGACGGATGTTTAAGTTATATCTTTAGTTATTACCTTATATGCTGGTTCCCCGTTATATTTGATGGCAACTCTGGTTGCATAGGTGACGGACTCCTCAGCTGCCCGCCACCACCTTTCTCCGCCTCCTCTGAGGCAGCTGCTACAGCTGCCGCCCCAAGCAACGTCCAAGCCTCTGAGCAGCTGACAACAGTCTCTGAAGTCATGCGGCGTTTGCTTCGGAATGAGGATGTGGATGTGACCACTGTTGGGTGCTGTTGCATTGTTGTGGTGGCGGAGTCAAGGAGTTGAATGCGTGGGTTGGAGCCTGAAAGTGGGATTATATTATTAGCCTAATTTATTGAAGTAAGTTTGAGGTATGGGACATTAACCTTAATCAATTTGAAGACAATATCTGTTTCAGAAATATATTACCAGTCCTGTCCTTTAAAACACATGTATAATTTGAATTAAATATGGACATGCCTTGAACCATGACCTCAAGGGATGGTTTAAACAGCATTGATATGTTCAAACAAATAAGGCAGATCAGCCAATAGTACAAGCAAAACAAGGATGTTTTGCAAAAAGTCCTCAGGATGACTGTAACACAGTTTCAAATTTGCTTATTTACGCCCATCGGGTCCCTTAAGATGCCTATCAGCCAGTAAATAATGGATGTTTTAATTAAACTCATCTAGATAAGTGCTTTAATTACAGTAATAAAGTATATTATGACGACCCCCAGAGCAGACTAATAGTCCAAACTGAAGGGATTCTTCAGAACAAATAGTCTCAGGTTTCTTTTGCATATGCAATTAACGACTGTCACAAGATTGAGAAGAAGGACGCGATGATCCACTTAGAGAGTTGTTTACCGACAGTTTATGACACACTATTTGTTTAATGGACTCTGATCCAAAGAGCTCTCAGATTTAAGGGTTTTGTTTGTGGGATATTTGGTTGTCTTTTGTAAGAATACTGATTCTAAAGAAATATATGCATTTAATTAGAAGTAAAGGCTAAATATTTAGTACTGGGGTACTTTAGTAGAGGTAGAAGGGCATCATTTGAAAGTACAAGTACCTCAAAAATATATATTACAACTACTTTTGTCTGTAGTTAATTCAGGCCTACAACCAAAATTAGTTCATCAAGTATAATTCGACTGTCCAAATGATAAGAAGCAAAAGGCGCAAAATTTATTTGTTCTAATTCTATAAAGAGCTTGAAATAAGCATTTGAAAGAGTATCAATCTCTTACACACCTTGCATATTATCAGTACAGACAATAAACATACTTGAAAGTGTTGTTGGCTCTTACATGAGTTAAAATTTTGGCTAGAGAGCTCTTATCATTTGGACAGTTGAATTACTCATTTAAGAAACTATTACTCCATATATTTCTAATGGCAACATTAAATGCACATTTCAATTGAACACAATTGCTCTTTTTTAGAGTTTGGCGATCCCGTCGCCATCTTTGTGAGCAGTTTGGCAGAGAAAGAAGAAGAAAAAAGTGCGCTTGGCATCAAACAGGATGAATCACTTGGTACGAAAATCTGGTGTGCACTTGGAGAGATGCAGCAGCAGCTGCAGCTGTACTTCCCAAAATAATTTATTGCCCGAGGACAAAACAAGGGCTTTGCGGATTTCCGCAATGGTTCAAACAGTTGCTACTTTTTTAAAAGTTTGCCGGATCATCCCTGAAAGCTACCTCTTGGTTCATTTACCAGAATGCCATGAAATCAATTTCAAAATTTTAAGTGCCGCAGGGGAATTGGAACCCACAACCCCTTGCTGCTACCTTTTATCAATGCATCTCTGTTATATTTAGGCAAGTTGTTAATATGTACTAGTAGTTTGTCTTATTTTAAAAGCACAATAGCTGTCCAATGGAAACAATATTATTCTCAGAATAGCAGAATAGCTGTAGTTGGCTGTGTTTCCAGTAGTCTACTACCTGCTTGACAAGGGCTCGGACCTCTATTTACTATTATTTGGTCCCCTTCCATGAGTCTCTAGAACTCTAACCATTCCACTCTTGCTACTGCTGTAGAAAGTACACGTATAATAAAATAACCTGACATGTTATTAAAAGTTCAAGCACCTTTCTCTTCCTTCTCTCTTTTCATCTCAGTCTCCTCTGGTGGGCATATGCCGTACAACTACTCCCAGCACTCACCATTATTATTGACCATGGTATTGTCCTCTGTAGTTGTTGTGGTTTTGATGACAATGGCCTTGGTGAGTTGGCCGCTGCGCCTGTAGCTGTTTTTGAGGGTGATACCCCTACAGATACTTCATAACTAGGACTACATACCATTCTCTTACTTGTTCCCTTTCATCTCAGTCTCCTCTGGCAACACCGTATAACTACTTCCAGCATTCAATGTGGCAGTTCCTCCAATATTATTGGTCATCACCTTATCCTATTTAGTTTTTATGGTCTTGATGACAACGAAATTGGCAGGTTGACCGCTCCTCTACATATACTTTATAATCAGGACTACGTACCTTTCTCTTCCTCCTCTGGTTTCATCTCAGTTTCCTCTGGTGATGCTGTACAGCTTGGCTGTCCAAATGATAACAGTTCTCTAGCCAAATTTGTAACTGTTCAGAAGAGCCAACAAATAATTTTAACGCATAATTTATTTTCTGTACTGACACTATTCAAGGTACATAAGGGGTTAAAACTCATTTGAATACTTATTTCAAGCTCTTTATAACATTAGAACAAATAGATTTGGCACCTTTTGCTTCTTATCATTTGGACAGTAGAGCTACTACCAGCATTCAATGTGGCTGTTCCTCCAATATTATTGGTCATCACCTTATCCTATGTAGTTGTTATGGTCTTGATGACAACGGAATTGGCAGGTTGACCGCTTCTCTGGCAGGTGTTTTTGAGGGTGAACCTCCTACATATACTTTATAATCAGGACTACGTACCTTTCTCTTCCTCCTCTGGTTTCATCTCAGTCTCCTCTGGTGATGC
>LR140732.1:0-15219 GCA_900659605.1 Tisbe holothuriae | reverse complement strand
GGGGGATTCAAACCTGCGACCAGCTGGGCCACAGGGTCCGACCGACTTGCGATCACGGCTACCACGTCCCCCCACTATTGACGTTATTGTGCAATGGACCAAATTGCATGGCTATTTGAAAGCAATTATAGTGTCAATGCATGATACCTGCACTCGTAAATTACTTAAAAGCTTTTCAAAGGAATTCTACGTTTTAAACAGCAGATTGCAGAATTTAAATCTTAAAACCACTGTTTTTATATTCTTCAATTGACCACAAGTCTGTCCACCTTAGATCGAGTGGAAAAAGTGTCTCCGTAAATCGGCAGAAAAATGCGGTTTCCATCGGAATCACCGCTCTCTTATCTCACAATTAGTCAAGGTCAATTCACTGTCTTTTGTAGGACTTAAAGCATACATTTCCACTCAAAAGTGCATTTAAAGTTGTTGTTTTGAACCAAATGTAAACCACACGAAAAGTGTCCGCGAAGATTGAAATCAGATTTATTCATCCAATGATCGTGAGAAATGAGAATGAGAAACTTTTATATTCGAACTAATTTCGACAATCACTAAACAGCAAGCGAGTGCCAATTAAACACGAAAGCCCATGCGACATAATAGTACAAGACTGCTATTGTATTATTGCACGTTGGTAGTATACTGATATCAATGCACCAATAGACTGATAATTCTAGTGACTATAATTTTGTCGTGTTGATCCGGTGAAACACTAGTGAGCAAGTCTTCGTGATGAGTCGTTTGAAATGAGACGAAAAAGGGGTGAAAATTAAGCCTCCTTTTATGGACTTTCTTTACGAGACTTTTACTCCGCTCTCTTTTCCGATCTTTGTGACATTTGTAACACGAGCCCAACCGGGAGATCGAAAGGAAGAAGAAGCAATGCTACAAATTTCAATTTACTCACTTTAAACGGCCTTTAAAAAGCTGGGAGTGTCACTCTCTCACATGGACACTTGCAATGTATAAAAATCCTTAAAACACTAAATATTATGGGGATTCTTGATATGAATTCAGTTTCTTTAGCAGTACGTCAATCTTAAGCTCCTCCCCCACAAAGACATTAGACATTCTTTCATCGCTTAGTTTTATTCTGCCTTCGATCTCAATAACAACACCTCGATTCATATTCAAATTGTGTTTCTTCTTCGGAGGCTTTTAAGAGTTTGCTCCTTTGTATTGTTGACGCGTCTGCCGCTCTCAGCTCACATAAGGAACCCTCGTTCGGCGGCGGTGGCAAAATAAGGAAATTCCCCTGCGCCGCGGAATCCCCCCGGAGGATCAGGCGAAAAACGATCAATCCAGAATGGGAAATAATAATAATAATAATACTCGTAATACCATTATTGGGAGGAAGAAGGAAGGTACAGAAAGTATGCTTTTGGCCAGATTGGGCTAAATTGTCAACGGAGGCGCAACTTTAGAAACAATCCTACAACATATACAAAATGAGACATATCTTCACCCCACGAAAAACCATTTTTTCTGCAAGTGAAAAGTTTGGTGCCAGCATCGATTTGTCTTCTTTGGTCTTCGTCATTAGCTTCTTCACTTGAGAGCTGTTTCCTCGGTCAAGCCAAGTGGTATTTGGCGCCAAAATCCATCTTCTCAAGGACGAGGATGACGATGATGATATTACAACTTTTCTTGTGTTCTTGATGATCGGCAGGGAGCAAAAAGAGAACAGCACATATGGAAGGGTCAAGAAGTCCTTAATTATTTCCGTGCCATTTAATGCTACTCCATTCCCAAATTAATTATTGTTTGCGCTCAGTCTGAAATGGTTCCCTTGGGAGGTGCGCCCCACTCTACTAACGGTGGTAGTGGCAACAAATGTGACCTCCTTGGAAAGCAAGATTGCATTTCGCAAGAGAGTGTATCTTAATCATGTAGTACATCTTGAGAAAACTCCAAGTTAGCTAAATATAAAGTTCAAGAAAGAAGAAGATCAAAGAACTCTGCAGTAGGATACTTGATTTATCTTCACTATACAACTATTAAGAAGTATTCCATTTTTTTAAGTTTGTGATTTTTTTTCTTACAGTGTACACAAAAATATAAACTATATATCATTTCTTGATCCAAAAACTGTAGATAAATGAGGAATGCTTTCTAACTTCATATATATAGCTACATACCCCATACGTGTAGGTTCCGTGAGTGCAACTGGGATTTACCGATGCTATCTGGCCAATAATTATTTTTATATCGCTTATATTTCTCCTTGACAATAATACTAACTATTAAAGTTTGTGGCTTTTCTTGATTTCGCAGAGTATGCCCACATGCCACATTAATATTGATAATAATGTGGGACGATTTAATATGTCATAAAAGTACAACTTTAATACACTCCGGATCTAATCCAAAAAGATATTTTAATAAAAAAGTTTGCAAATAGAAATAAGGATTTAACTATTCATTATTAATTAAGTGTTTCTTATTTTATAACACACCGAGAATTTATGATACTCCATGATAAAAATGTAGCTTGGCGAAAAATGACATTTAATGTTTCAATGTTTCGTAATCTATGTACGAAGATATATATTCGTATATCTTCCTTTTTCGTAGTAAATCAACTCAATTATAAGTTATAATTAATGAAAGAAAGCAGAGATCATACAGTAATAGCTAAATAGGGAGTTATATTTCGTAGACAAATGCTATATTTTAATAATGACGATTTATTTCAAATTACTGACACAGTTGGGGTGGACAGATGATTAATTTATTTAATTATGACATAAACCTCGTAATTGAATATCATTTGGACTCTGCACGGTTCATTAAAACATGAGTAACTTATTATCTTAAATGTAATATAAAATATACAACCTTGGCATTTTCTATCTGGAGGACGATTATTAACTGTCGCACTGGAGCAACTAAGTTTATTATTCAGCACATCTCCTTGTACAATATTTGCACGTCCTCCCCGCCCAACAGCTTTCCCTTCAGCGCCACAATCGAGCTCCGCTTCACCCGACGAACCTCCAACAACTCGGGCGCATCCACTGTGTCATAGCCATCGTCCACAGAACTCGTGCCGTTATGAAACAACTGTGCGGAGCTCTCATTGCCGCCGATAATTGCTGTGCTCGACGGACTCATGGAGCTCGTCTCGGAGTGAGAGAAGTTGGACGAGGTCTGATTGGTGGGCCCGTCCACGGCGATGGCGGACGCCAGGGCGGCGGTCTGCCTCCACCGCCGGGAGCTGCTCCTGATGATGGCGCTTCTCGGCATGAGGCGGCGCATCCTGCTCGTGCTCGTCGTGCCGTCGGCGTTCTCCGTCACCATGAGGGAGCGCACGGTGCCCGACCTGCTGCGGGGGGTTCCGACCGGCGAGCCTGAGGCCGACAGTCCAACGAGCGCGAGGCAGGCGGCCTTGGAAGAAGCGCGCCCGCGGCGGAACTGCCGCTTCAGCTCCTTACGGAAGTCGCGTGACATGACGCAGTAGACAACAGACCCCAGGCTGGCGTTGACTGTGAGTAGGAATTGTGAAACCCTGAAAGAGAAATGTCCAAGGTTAATTATGTATTCCCAGTCCTCGTATTCCTACCCCGTGCATGTGTTTGACGTACACCGTACTAATTCTAATCCATGTAATTGTCCATATAATATTCTATCCTCGAAGGCCTTGTCAGCGCTTTAAAAATAGCTCTTGTTATTGCCTCTAACTAGCCAAGCTCCTGACTGTACTCGCTCATGTTATCTCGTCGCTAACGAAGTGCTTTCACCAAGAACCCACTCACCTGTTTGTCAAGAGCACCCAGAACGGAATTGCGATGCAGTTGTGCTCCTCCGCATACTGGTGATCGCGGTTGCTCAGACACTCCTCAAAGATGATGATGAACCTGAGCGTGTTGCAGACGAAGAAGAGGATGATGATGACGAAGAGGATCCTCGCCTTGCCCTCCTCCTCAGCCTTGATGGTCTGCAGCTGCTGCGTGGCCGTGGTCGAGCCGTTCGGACTCGGCCGCCTCTGCACCACAACCTCCCCGCTCATGTCACTATCATGGTTGTTGTTATTATTATTGTTGTTGTTGTTGTTGTTAAACGGCCTCAGCATGATGTTGTTGAGGTCGGTGGACCGGCGCTTCATGAGGCGCATGGTGTTGAGGTTCCAGTAGGCGAGCATGGCCAGCGGGATGAGCACGGTGAAGAGGAAGTTGGCAAAGTTCTTGTACCAGAAGACGTAGTAGTGGTCCACGCGGAAGTCGGTCACGGATACGATGTCATGGGAGATGATTTTCTGAAAGGAAAATGCGTGTGTTTGTTAATAGCTATTGTCGGCAAAGTGCTTGGTTTTAATATATGATGCCAATATAATCTTATTCCTGAAAGTAGCTGTACGACGAAGGAGGAAACAGAGTACAAAAGAGTCAAGGAGGAAAAGTTGTTAAGCGGGTTTGAGAGGGGTTTACCCCCAGGAAAAAAGTTGTGGCGCGATTCATTTTTCATTTCCTTGTGTTAGTGAGTTAGAGAATGTCAAAGCTAGGATTTTCTGAGTTATCCAGTGTAAACCAGAACATGACGTTTGATGTAATAGATGGATGCTAATGCAACTTATATGTACCGGGTAAATGGTATACCGGTACACACAGAGACTCTAATTATAATGATGTACTGTACTATATGATTATACAATAATTCCCAAATATGTAGAGAAGTATGCGTATCTTCATCATTTGACAGTTAGTCATTTTGTTCTTTCTCAAAACCTTCTCACAGTTGAACTGAAGCACTCGTCCATTTTACGTATTCTGAGACACTAGTGTGCGTGTGTGGTGTTAAAGCTAGCGGGATAAATGTTAATAAACTAATTTTTCATTAATACTGTTATGTCCTAAATCCTGTTACTCAAAAATGATGTAAGATATAATGGTCCCCACAGGATGCAAATCTTAAATATGTCCTTTGTTCTTTAATTAGTGCTTATGCAAAAGAATACTTAAGTTTTCATATGCATGCTGGCAAAAATTCTTGCAACGCTTTCATTATAATGAAAGTGCCACGGAAAACTAATTCATGTATAAAAGTAGAAGAAATTATGCTTTATATAAAGGATATTGAAACGTTATAAAAATTTAATATATTATCTTTGTATTTCCCTATGTTTTCCGTATGTTTTCCGTACGTTTATTAATTAGCTACGTAACTTGCAAAAGATACGGATTTGATTACATGATACATTGTTATATAATTTATGATAGACATTCATTATATATCAATACGTATATCTGAATTCTCGAACGATTTCTTTTCTATTATTCCGCACTGTAAATGAGATTGCGGATTGGCATATACCGTTTTACAGAATACTCAATGATATAGTAATCAAAAATTGAAAGGGGTCATTTCGTTATTATAGGCTAAAATATGTGTACTATGTCTTGAGAAGCACTGCAAGGAAAATCTAGCTCAAGAGACTGATTCACTTACACTGTGCAGTACATTCCTGGCCACTGTATAAAAGTTCTTTAGAGCTTGCAACGGGGTGAAACTTCCACATACTTTATTTACATGCAAAAACATTTCTGTCATCTCTCTGCTGGCATAAATGGAATTTTATTCCATTTATATCTATGAAGGAAAGTACTATTCCTAGGAAACAGTTATTCTGCAAAGTGGCAAAAGGCCGAATAGGAGCTTGGAAATTATATATTGTGCTACTACTGAAATTTCTATTTTGTTCTGTTACCTTTCCCAAATATATGTGTATCCCATTCTTAAAGACTAGGCCTGTTATAGAAATCCCATAACACAAGCCAAGAAAGTGAATTAGGCTTATCTCTATATCCACAAAGTAAAGTAGGTAGAGAGACAAATAAGGAAAGTCGAAACACAAAACAAACACAGGGTGGCCTTTATATATGATGTAACCAATTACCTCCAGTGTGTGCGTGCTGTTCCAACTCCGCACGGACCTGATCTCCTTCCTCAGCACCTCGGACTCGAACACGAGCGGGATGACGAAGAGGAACGAGCCGAGCAGGCACACGGCCGTGTGCAGCAGCGCCGTCCGCCACGGCCGCCCGCCGATCATGGCGTTGCGGTACTCGATGGGCCGCCGGACCGCCGCGTACCGCTCCCGAGCCATCAGCACCGTGAGGAACGTGGACGTGTACAGCAGCATCGACTTGCACGGGTACAGGAAGTTGGAGAAGAGCAGGTCGAAGTAGAGGCCGCGGACACTCTTGTAGACCTGAGAGAGATATTTTGCATTAGCTTCCTTCACAATGTCATAATATCCCTCCAAGCGTGTCTTTAAAAATGCAAGCGATGCTATTCATTCCGCCAAACTCATCTTTATGCAAAATAGCTATTAGGATGTATCCTCGGCAAACTATTCAGTCGCTACCGGGGAATAGCGACAACACTGAAACTTTCCCTGCAAAGAAACCCTCTTTTTTCCTTAGTTACCTGCAGTGTCAAGGAGTTCAAAATGTAGAGCGTGTGTATGACGAGCAAACAAGTGAGCAGCCGGTTGAACACACTCGTCATCCGCTTGGCACGCCCCAGCACTGCCATCGCCACGCAGTTGCCAGCCACGCCCAGCGCGCCCACTGAGCACTGGCACAACCCATCCAGGGCGAACCCGACGGCGCTCACCGTCTCCAGCTGGGCCCTGGAGGCCCCGTTGGTGCCAGGACAACGATCACCATTGAACCCTGAAAGAAGAAGAGGAGAAATTTGAATACAGAAAACTCCAATTCAATTTCAAAATCTGCAGTGGACAGCATATCAGCAACAGAGGAGCTTTGTGAGAAGAAGACCTCCATATATTGTGAAGACTCAGCTAGATAGATACAACAACGTACCTTCGGGCTCGTCCATATCGCCGTACAGGCTGAATGTCCCGTTGGTGATGGCCGGGTCGTCAAAGTACATGAATGTCGTGTTGGGCTCCCTCTGCACCACCGCCTTGATGATGTGCGTGAAGTTGGCGTGCGTGATGGGCAGCAGGCCGATGGGCGAGCTCTCGAGGCTGGTGTTGCCGTGCAGGCGCGCCATCGACGTCCAGAAGACCTGGTCCATGTACGCAAAGTCGGAGGAGAAGTTGCCGGGGCTGGCGCTGAGCAGGTCAACAAGGCTACCTGAGATGAGAATATGACCATAGATTTATATCATTGCTGTATCAAGTTATTGACTTCTAAACTGCAGACAGTGTCATTTTAATGGCAGAAAGTACAAGCGCAAGTTATGTAATGTATTGGATGAAGCTAAACAAAGGAATATGCCTGTCAAACTGTCGAACCTTTTATTCGTCTATAAAGCTGAGTGCAGTACGTAGGTAAATAAATTGAGAGTTTCCTCTCCATCGTATGCAAAGTCAGAAACCATATCGGATAAATACGTAGACTGTGTGCATCACGAGTATAGATTTTATGGGCTTTAATCCCATTCCGTTTTTTTCAGATTTCCTCATGGTTTCTCAACAAAGAACAAAGAGAAAGGATAAATGGAAATTTATGACTGTATTCCCAAAAATGCACCTAGAAGCCCTTTATTGTACGAAACTATGCCGATGGATCATTCATCGTTAAGCACTCAAAGTTCCTTTTCTTCATTAGTCACCTCAGTTCCGCTTGAGTGAACTCAAAGAACTCTTTCTACCTCTAATTATCTCCTCCTCAAACATTGCCAAGCGTACTTACAGTGAGGTTACAACGTCACGAAAGCTCTTTATCTTCTTTTCCCGTCATCTGCCAATAGAACGATCAAATTTTCTTTCATGCCCCACTGACTCAAAAGCTATTATATTTTGGGAGCGCAAGTCGTTTTATTCCCTTATTTTGGCATCAACCGAGGGCTATAAATAAAATTGGGGACAATTTTGTCAGCAGCTCTAAAGTAGAAAAGGGAGTCTTTCAAGCTCAATCAATTTGCACCCGAGTTCAGCGTATGAAAATTGAATTTTCCCCAATCTTGACGGCGCGGTTGATGTTCTTCCCGCTTTAACTTGCAAAAAGGCCTCATTTTCCAAATGGGTAAACAGGGTTTTGGCAGACTATTATAATTGCACTTTGAACGAGTCGATCAATCTCGTTGCCAAGTTCATTTCTTTCTCAAACAAAAATGATTTAAGTTCTCCATCTCTCGCTTACCATTGTTCTCTCTCCACCAGGTCACCATATTTGGGCTCTGTATATTTTAAGTCCTTACACAGCTCTTGTCATACTTTTAATTGATCACCTCTTCAGCTAGCTGCACGACTAAACCGAGAATCACAGTGCGACTGGACACGAGACTTGTTCAAGACTTTTGTTGTTCGTTAATCTGTGCAAGAGTCGGAAACCTAATCTGGGTAATCCTTAGTCACCGTGTTGCTTCTGCGGCGCCCTTCGACTGGAGGAGGAGGAGGAGAAATATTCTTCCTTTGGGGAGGGAAGAAGAGAAGTTGCCTTCGGAGAGAAGCTTCGTCGCCTTCTCTCTCTCTCTCTCTCTCTCTCTCTCTCTCTCTCTCTCTCTCTCTCAAGAGCTCTCCTTCGGCAATTGAGCTAGCGTAGCAGCCAATGTTGGATCCTTTTACAGCTTAAAAGAATTCTCGCTCTTGCAATACTAAGAATTATATGAAGGGAAGAAAAATTAAGAGAACTTGATATAAAAATTAGTACAGGTGTATCGCTAGATGAAGTGCAAATGAAGGGCAATATAAATAAAATGAGCAACAAGCAGAAACAAGAAACGAGAAGTTCATATAAGTAAGGAAAAGTTTATTCTGGGGAAACGCTTCTTTTATGGTTTTTGGCTAGGAAGTGCATATAAATAATATAAGCAGTTCTAAATGGCACCTGTGCTATTACTATTGTGGAAACTGTCGCAAGTACAATCCTTCTTCAGCGACCTTTTAATAATAATATAACATGCATATATAATATGCATGTGTAAGTTCAAATGGAACCTGCAAAGAGGAGAGCACGGACGATTTGAACTTATGTAAAATAATCCAATCATATTTTCGCTTATACCTCTCGTCAATTCCATGTAACTCTTAATTGGATATCTTTGTTTAGATATCTCCTTAGCTGAGCTACTCTTTGTCTTCTCTATCGTTTTCCTTCCAACAGAAGCAGCAGCAGCACTCTAGCACTCTTCTCGGGAATTAACTGGCATTTAATACAGTTGTGTAATACCCGTATTTTAAAAAGGCTCTCCAGGGATTATCTCCAGCTAGTTAAAGCTCAATAGAACTCCTCCTTTTTAAGGAATACAGTACATGCACATAATAAGAATATACGGTGGTATGTATATAATAGAAACAAAATCAATATTTTTAAACTGTATATTATTGGAGCGTATTTTCATTTCTCATCCCAGCTCTTAATCCTATAAATGTTACCTAACCATTATGGAAGATATTACGTCTAAAAAGCTCTTTTATACTTTCTTGACCCTCAATTACTCACATGACTGCCCATCCATGCTTGAAATTCACGTGATCTTGAGAGGTTAACAACAGAAAAATAATCCAATTTGTATTTCAACCCACACTCTTCTTCACTTATATAAGCCCAACGATAGCGCCCAACATATAATGGACTACATGATAGACAACTCTCTTTAGCCGTATTCGATTACAGCATCAAATAATCAATTTTGGATTATCAAGGAATTATTGTCTACTTGGTACATTTTCATATGTATTGTTGATCAGTCTACATGGGTCGTGTCAGGTACTCCTTTATAACCAGTATAGAGCAATCAATACCTGGTCGTGTCCATCGTGCAATAAACTAAAAAAAATTATTCTCACAACACTGACATTTTATTACATCTGCATTTTTGGCACATTTAATTCTGATTCTGTCCTCAGTACTCTCCGGCCACCCCATAGCTGCTGCCTCCTCCGAACCCATTTGAGTGGCTCCGTGTCTGCTGCCGTGCAGGTCTCTTCGGAGGAGACGCAGACCTCCGAGTTGGAGTAGCTGCCTTTGTCGGGGAGGAAGCAAACTGACTCTCATAACTCGGCGGGTAGCTGCTTCGGAAGTGCTGCTGCGGTTCAACTTGCTTCTCTCTTCGCTGAGTAAAGTCCGGTTGCTTCTTCTTCACCTCTTTAACCTCTTCCACTGCTGTAACCATCTCATCTTCGTCCTCCTCCTCGCCTCTCACCTGCTTGGCCACGCAGCACACGAGCACGAATACAAGGAGCAGGCCGCCGAGAATGAGTAAAGATGGATAGCTGAAAATTTTAGATGTAAAATATGAACAGATACAAAGGAGAAAAGTACTGACGGTGCAAATTCAGCTTGATTTGAAGGAAGAAGGCAAAGGGGTACAATTCAAATCGATGGCGTTTCGACGAATAAAAAAATGTCCCGTCAGCGCGTATTTATTATTCTGGAGGAAAGTTCTTTCTCGATGCCTAATTGCGTCGTGCTGAGAAAGTACTTGTCAGCCAGAGTAATTAGAGGATAGTAATTTGTTAAAGTACTTTTAAGCGAATGAGAGCCCTCGAAAAGGACATCGAAAGCAATAAAAAGATAAAACAATACGTATTTTGAAGAATGTCCATTGTTAGTAAAGCCAGCAGGCTCTTGTTATCTGAAATTGGAACATGAAGCAAGAATGTGACATAAATGGAAAGGCGGAACTGCTCCTGACCTATTATTTAATATCGTAGCTTGTAACTGGAACGCCAATATGGTTCAATATCATCGCATTGTTTCTTACGTTCCTAACTCCATTGCTAACTAGAAATGTTGTATAATATGACTTTATTTCTACACAACACAAGTACTTCCCGGCTACATGCATTCACATACAAACTAAAGATTACACTCACAGCACAGTCCTCGCCGTCTCCGGGGTGAAAATGGCATCCCTGAGCAGCCTGAGCGTGGCCGGATCGTCGATTCCATCCACCCCATCAGAGAACCAGAGCACGGGCATGATGATTTCACGGAGGCCTGGAAGATAGAGATAGAGAGTAATTTAGATGAAAGAGAAGTCAGTGACGTCTTTACCCACCATCAAAAATACACTTTCATGGTACATTCAACGCTGCAGAAACTACCTAAAGTTATTTCAAATTGCACACACGCGACTTCGGTGTCTCCCAAGGGAGTTCTAATAAACGTGATGACCATGGAAGTTATATTTGATGGCAGTTGTTGCACACTCAACGATACGAAGAGGGAATTTGTACCTACACATACAATTGCGTCCTTGGCTATTACAGATTGAGTAGAAATCTTGAGGACGGCTTCATGAATCCACTTTAATTACTGCTACGGTTAAATTGGAAAACAAAGAAAATATCTGAGTCCTATTAGAGGTGTGTGCGCGCGTACCACTCCACTTTACAGCGACGGAGAGTAAAAAAATGGAAGAAGAGAGACTTGATGTAAAGCACTCGTTGTGCCACGGTGGTGTCGCTGATAGTTCCGGCATACCGGCGCATTATTAAAATATCCAAATAATAGCTCCTAAATTGGACATAAACTAAGAATGAATGCTTGCTGATACACGTACACGTAAACAGGGTCAGTGACGAATATAAGAACTCCAACAAGCTATTTTTAACGATGGAAGGCCTATCATACATGTGAAAAATGCTGCTTTAGTTCTTCCACAACTGACCCAACAAATGACTTTGATCCTCTCGACGACTTCTTCTCTATCAGATCAGGACTGATCTCTCTTGATCTTGAATATACGTAGGAACGAAGACGGAAGAGTGCTTACGATCATTTTAGAAGCACTCCACATTTTGGCTAATATGGCATTTACCATAGACAGAATAACCCAAAATGAAGCAAAGATTGCATGCATACTGGTCGTATCTAAGGTATAAAATACTCTATAAGCGGATTGCTCTCCTTAATTTGCCTGAAATCATCTCTCGTAAGATTTCCAGAAACCTTCCCACTCGTTTCCTGATGCAATCGTCATTGCCTTTTGATGAACAAAACTGCTTAATATGTACGAATAAACGCCTTGTTATGTTTGTATAATTCTAGCACAATCTTTTTTCCAGCGAAACGTAAAAATGACAATGGTGCTGGTACACCTCCACAAACATTTTGCATAATTGACGTAATGTAAAAGCAATTATCTCTCACAGCAACAATAACCAATTTTCCTCCCTGGCAACACTATTAGTAGTACGAATCTATTCAAAGGGTTTAACACTCTATAGACTTCATTTATCCTCCTCCCTTCTATCTATCCCGTGTATCCCGAGCGAGTCCCATCTGTCTCGTGCAGCAATCACAAAAGAATATGAAGGAGAAAAAACGTGACACTCTGAAACCCGTGTTTCTTCTTCTTCATTCTTCTACATTCATTTCTTTCTTTCTTTCTTTTACCTTCGGCTGCCTTGATATCGTCGTCTCCAGACATCACCACGTTGATTTGAGTCCTCGCCTGAGCGCGCAGCGTCGTGCCGAGTTTCTGAAATTAAAATGGCGACCCTTACAGGAACCGCAAATGAAATAGGAAAAGTTTTCTCGACGACCTACCGGTTGAATGTCAATGTAGAATTGATGCGATTCTGCAGATGGCTCCAGCCCAACAACGGTCTGTAAAAGTCTCGGGTCCGCCTGGAGGGGAATATAGATTAATAGTGCACACGATGAAGAAAGCCAGATGGAAATACCTCAAAGAAATGCGGCCAGGATAACATCACCGGCGTTCCGTACTGACAGAGGGACATGTTGAATAGGCCCGAGGGCGTGGCGCAGCCGTTGGAGGCCACGCAGAAGCAGGAGTTGGCCGGGTTCTCCTCGGGGGTCGCGAACGCGTCAGGGGAGGGCACAAATCTGGACATGACACATATAATGAAACTAATATAGACCGCATTGCAATGGTGGTTTGGGAAGGTTTGAATTTGGTCGTAATTCTCCCATAAAGGGGTCTGTTGTGATGTAAGCCAATGTCAAACCGCGAAAACCAGAAGCAACCATTTTCACAAATCAGTTGCAATAAGCACCCCGCTTCAAAATACGAAAAAAAAATCCCTGAAGAGCAGAGAACGTTTCTTCCATCGAAACCTCTTTGACCGATGAAGTACATTCGGAAATGAATAGTCTTTACTTGCATGCACGTATATCTTAGCCTTATTGGATTAGAGCCACCATTGGACTAGAAGAAGTCCTCCTTACCTATAAGCTGGTATTCCATTGACTTCAACCTCTTTCTGATAGATCATTGGCAGGGATTGGCACAGCTCTCTGTTGAATATATACAACGTCTCGTTCTTCTGTAGCTCTGGTTGGAATACGGAGCCGTCGGTGCCTCTGTGAAAAGTTCAATTAAGTTACGTAACGGGCTTTTAAATGTTTCAAAATAGTTAATTAACTCGGGTCGTGTCTCACGCTGCTGCTACTTCAAATGAATTTAATTGAAAGTAGAGTAAACAAAAGTTTAAACATTTATTATGTAAAGAAGCGATTAAGTGCAATGACTACCAATATAAATTTCCGAATATGTTCTTCCTCTTTGAGGCTAATAAACTAAAACCTTTTACTAATGCTCCCAATATTGCATATCATTAGCTCAAACGAAGTGGTCTTATGCAATCTCTCATTCAAGTCGTATAAATTTGAAAGTAATTCGATTTGAGTCTATATATAATACAGCAAATTGTAAATCAACTTATTTTGTACGTTTATTGACGGATATATCGTCTTCATTGATATATTCTTCGTGGAGAAAGTAGTTAAAGTACTTCCAGTCTTCCAAAAATATGGGAGAGTAGATGTTACTCAACTCCAGCCGGTGTTTCTCTCCTCCAAATATGCACTTAGTTGGTGTTTATCGCGACAGAAAATATGGAGGCTCTAAAAAGTCTCTAGCACATCGTACAAGCCAAGCACGCTGTTACATAACGATAATACTGAAAGTGAAAAAGAATTTCCTTACTTGATGTCGTTGCAAGTCGAATCCGTCTCCCAGAAATCGAGCTTGCTCTCACCGTCGAAGCTGACAATCTGTCCAACATTGTTCACATCAGGGATGCCAGTTTGTGTTGTGATCACACCAGAGGAAGACCCATTTTTCTAGAATAGTCGTCATTAAATACAGTACAAATATCAGCATCCCTGAACTTGACTCTCACCCCTACAAAGAATCCAAACTCATCAAATGGGAACCGATCCTCTTCAGGCAGCACATCGTTGCCCAGACGCACGAGCGGGTCGGCGTATCCCCAAACAAAGTCTCTCACGGGCAGCGTCGTGAACGCCTCTTTGCGCAGGATCTCCAGCATGGAGCCGAGCGCCAGGCGGATCAGCTTGCCTGCGTAGCGCATGCGGCCTCCTATCGAACTCTAAAGAATAAAAGAAGCTGTAATTGGATGCGTACTACAAATTATAATGCTATTAGAATATGAAGATGAACCCATCTGAGAATGGGATCACTCATCCATCTTCCATTCAAACATCTCCAATATTGCCTATGTTGCAAGAGCCCATATTTGTGCTGGCGTTATGCAAACGCCTCCTCTTTGTACATACTTACAACGACAGGCACATTGGGGAGTGTGAGCAGATCCGACTCGTCGCCCACCGACTTGGCTCGGTTGAAGAAGAAGAACTTCTGCTGCTGGTATGAGAGGCGGGTTCCGTCGGGAGACCAGGTGACGTTCACTTTGCGCCATTCCTGCCTGGAAATAAGAAAACGGGCGATGTAATATGTAGCTGTACGGAGAAGAGGAAAAAAGCTTTTCTTAGGAATGCGCAAAATGCAGCTGAGAATCGGTTCGAGAATTGTATCTGCAATGCTGGAGGAAGAGGAGAAAAACAGGTATCGGATTGTATTAATTTAGAATGCAGGTACCCAGGCTGGGCTATAAAACATAAATTATTGCCGCCTGCTTCTTGCTAAATAAAGATATGGAACCTCGTCTGTCTTAATAAGATTATTTTGAAGGGAGACTTTTTTTAGTTTTTTTTTTCAACTTCTTAGAGGGAAACCAGCATGTACTGAAGTTAGGGGCTTGACTTTAGTCATCAAAACTTCTCTTCATAAGGAAAAGGAAGGAAGGGCACATCTAATTTGCTTAACAAGATTAAGAGAAGACAAAGGAGGCTCGATAAAAAAGAGTGGATTATCAAAAAAGAAATTCGGCCCAGATTCGAGCCTACTTAATGTAGTAGTATATGCAATATCCGTAATAATACTCGTATATTTTTGCTATAACCTTTAATTCATGATTTACACTTTACCGCAATATTTGGTATGAAAAACTACCGTTAGGGGAGGTCAGACAAA
>LR140731.1:0-15252 GCA_900659605.1 Tisbe holothuriae | reverse complement strand
ACGTCCATGCTAGGTGACAGCCATTGCCTGGTTGCAACATGAGACCCCTTGTGCGGGGTGCTGAAGAACACCACACCCTTACAGGCATCTCTAAGGTTTGAGTCATTCACTAGCATATGCTTGACAATGAGCCCACCCATGGAGTGTGCAACAAACACCACTGGACGGTCGCCAACGTGGGCAGCCTTCAACTCGTGACTGATCACCTCAGCTCTATCCGCCAATGACAGCTGCTCTGACGGGCCCAACCACTGACTGACTGTAGACTGGAAGTGCACGCCCAGCACTCTTATGTTGTTTCCCTTGATCCAGTCCCTTGGCCAGCACCATGAGTAGTCACCCTCAGCCTTGTTAGACGTCCTCATCGTGTTATCCACATCCTGCTGGCGCCACGTGTAGAAGACACCTCCAAGCAGGCCGTGGATGAACACGACGTCCACATTTGGCTCCGGGTCGTTGCAGTCGCTCATGAGGTACACCCCGGATGTGAACCGGCTCTTGGAGGTCTCGTCCAAGTTGGCAAGGGCCGTGTTGGCTGGGAGGGACATTCTGGGGTCCGCCTCGTCTTTCCACTCTCCCAGAATTCGGATAAAACCATTAATGAAGAGCGGTCCAAGATTCCTAGGACCTCTGCTAACGTTCAGGATGATTCTCGCGCACAGTGGTTTGATTGTCGCCTCATCAGTCTTGATCACCTTGAGCAAGTGTGCGAGGAGATGGAGCTCAGCGATGAGGACATCACATGCTCGGTCGGACTCAGTCAAGGCTGCTATCGCTTGAAGCCACACTTCCAGCTGAACACGGCGACCGGGTTGAATCCGGTCCGGTAGGATGAGCTGGTGTGAGTCCCGGACAAACTCGTTCTCCAGGTGCGCGTCCAGACTCGTGTCCTCATCTTGGACGCCGAGTGAGAGCAGGGATGCCTTTTCTACAACCTGGGCCATCTTTGAATCATGGCTCTTATAGAGTTCATCTGATAACCTGATTAATGCCCGGGCTACTAGCAGTTTGAAAGCCTCCTCTGGCTCCATAACGTCCAGCTCTGGCGGTAGTCGCGGTGGTGGAAGGAGGAATCCTTCTTTTGATGGGCCGTCCAGCTTAGCCAGGTTCAAGGCGACTTCTGCAGTCATCGCCGGGGCAACTTGGATTCTCTGACCGTCATCTAGACGGCCATTGAGCATGGCAAGACGCCGAGCCTGGATCTTGCTCGGTGCAGTCTTTTGTGGGAGTATTCTCTTGAGCAGTTTCATTCTCTGTGCTAGAGGCGAGGTGTCAGATTCGTTGTTGGGGTTTGTGAATGATAGTCCGAGGAGGTGGCCTGCTGTGGCGCCATTGCCAAGGAGCAGGAGAGGCACGAGGAGGTGTCGTCGACGCCATCGGGGCATGTCTTGGGCGAGATGATTGAGATGGACAGCTTTTTAGAATGCGTAAAAACAACTTTTTTGGCTTTTGAAGGAGCGTGTTTTCTTTGGAGTCTCGATCACGATACGTCAGAAGAAAATATCAAACCGATGAAAAACGGTGAACAACTAGTTTTTTAATTAATTACACATCCATATGCAAGTTCTAGCACCTAGTTTGTTCTAAATACTATAGCAAGCAAGCTTGCTATAGTACTTAGTTTGTTCACGTTAAGAAGTTGGGAAAGTTTAGTAGTAGGTGCTGGAAATTTTTCAGCACCTAGCAAGGACTAAACGACGCCTGATTGATGTCTGGTAAACAAAATTAACTAACGCTACTTAGCTGAACCACTTCAAAATGTACTTCAATTAAACCTTAAAAATAAGCTGCTTGACTGGTCTTCACCAGGAAATTCTCCACTACTTCACTTAAGTTGCTTCAATCACAAATATTTATTAATTTAGGACATTTAAAGTTACGATTTCTTCATTATGGTGGAGTTGGCTTAGGAGCTGGAACACAACCTCTTGAACCCATAGGTGGAATGACTCCTGTCGGGGGCATCACTCCCATTGGTGGCATTGAGCCTCTCGGAGGCATGGTATCCATTGGCGGCATAGTACCCATAGGAGGCATTCTGCTCATAGGAGGCATGGTACCCATTGGTGGCATAGAGCCCGGTGCAGGCATCCTACCCATAGGGTCTAAAACAAGACAGATATGAAGCAACATGGTTTAAGACAGTTTTGGACTATTTATACCGTCCATGGTCCCCTCCGTTGGCCTCCTGTTCACCACGGGAACATCTGGAACCGGATCTTCACACTCCTCCAACGTGAACAGCGACCCAAAGAATACGTGCTGAATCACGGGGAACTTTGCCAGCACCTCGGCCCGGTACATCTTCACCAGCCCCGAGTTCACCTTCTCCCACCGCGGCACGCCGCTCACGTTCCACAGCTGGTTCGAGTGCTCAGCCAACGGACCCGTCTTCACCTCGCTGATGTACTTGATGCAGGCAAAGAAGTGGTAGTCGGCCGCGAGCATGTTGGCCATTTCGTAGTCGCTGATGGCCTTGGGCTTGACCCGGACGCTGCCGATGAACTGGGCTGCGCCCCAGATGAAGGGGATGAACTGGTAGTCGTCCAGCGCCCACACACCCTGCGATCCCGCCGGCTCCATTTGATACGTGCGCTGTAGCAGCCTCGCCAAGTCCATGTACCGCGCGAATACAGTCAACCCGACTGACACGGAATCGTCCTCAACCAGAACACCGACTTTGAACAACCCGCAGAGGAAGACGACGAATGCCATCTCATGCCCGGTTCCGTAGTCGATCCGCGTGGCATTGCCAAAGCTGTCCTTGAGGTACACAGCCAGCTCAGGTGCCGCACCCTCCTGTGCCTGGCTGAGCACGCCTTGCTTGAGCAGTGACTCCGCCTGGTCCGCCAGCCGCTCATGCCATGTCCTGAATGCCGGGTTCCCGACCCGTTGCGGCGTCTCCAGCGGCGGACACTCGCTCACCCATCCGGTTAAGGTGTCCAGCAGCCCGAGTATGTTCGACACTGCCGGTGAGGGTGGGCTGGGTGCCTTGCTGATGGGCAGGTTCTTGACCTTGGTCGAGATGGACTCGATGAAGCGAAGGTAGTCGTTGTAGGCATTGGATTTCGTCCACGTTTGGATGTCCTCGGGTTTCTTCACCTTCTTCTCCGGGACCACGAACTCGTGGTTGGAGGGGAGTGGGGACATGGTGGAGGAGGTTCTGCAGAGGTCCCACTTTAGTCGTTTGTTCACTTTGACGTTTGTTTACTTTTGAGTTTTGACCGAGTATTTTCCACTTTTTTCCATCGAACTAATACAAGGGGAAAGGTTGCTGCGGTAAAAACGATTGTTTTGTCAACACTCATGTAAAAAGAAGCCACTTGGTTATAAGTTTCGTGACTGATGAATCGGCATGTTCCGTGAATGTGTAGGATTCCGTGATTTTGTCTTGGCAAAGTTCCGCTTAGGGCTGCGAGATTGGCCCAACGGGGTCCTATATAAGTTTAATTTTTAACCATTAGCACATCTTTGCCAAACTACTAAAATTGGTATTGTAAATATACTAAGTTAACAAAGTTTTCTTTACTAATTGTATAATGATAATTATATAATGATTTGTACTTTTATAAATAAGATTGGCACTCTTTGTAAATTCTTCCGGCAACCCTAATCTCTGTTATTGCCGTAAATGAAAATAAAAATGAAGCTATGCGTTGTCAGCAGTCAACAGAGATTCGGAGATTCATCGTTAAATTACTTAATTAATAACAGTTGAAGGCATCATTGACGTTTCATTCTATTTGTCTCCCCTCGTGCCGTGCACTCTCCCGTCGTGGGAACGGACGGGCAGGCCTGGACAAGCAGGCCGACCGCAAGACGAGGAGATGAGAGCGCTGCGGCGGAATCACGCCACAAAGTGCTATTGTTTAATTGCTTAATTCATAATAGTGCTAGCAACTTAGGACAATTTGACGTTGCCTTCTATTAGGCTCATTATTGAAGTCGTCTATTGTCTTAAGTTGTTCGCATTTACAAAAGCAATTAAGTATGTTATGTGTAAAAATGTGTATGAATACTGCCGTTACATTAAGAGAATGGGAAATACCTAAAGTTTCTATGGTTTGTGTTCCCCCTTTCCCTCGCGCCCACGTGGCAAGGATCATGCCACGGCCTGGGTGACTGCCCTGAACTGTGAGCAGGATCAGCCATGGTTTTTTCGACGGACAGGACAACGTTCCCGGAGCGGTTCTGATAAGAAAGAGAAGAACATTGTTAATTTTGAATTGTGAACAAGTGGTACAGCATGGTGTTGACTTGTTGTGCTCAAGGCTGCTCGTCGGAGTGGAGCAAGGGTGGGATCAGCTTTCACAAGTTTCCCAGCTTCAAGAAGGAGCCAGACCGTCGCCAACTTTGGGTCCGAGCTGCTGGACGAGAACGGTTTCGAAATGGTGCTCATACCTATCTCTGCAATCTTCACTTTAATGTAAGTCTCAAAAATTGTAGGAATTCGTATTTTATGATTTATTAAAAAATTTACAATATCATATTATCTTCTTGCAGGATGAGGACTTCAAGACCTCCAAAAGAAAGGTCCTAAAATACGATGCACTTCCTACTCGACTCCTTTCATCCGATGACATTCCTCCGGCAGCTAAGAAAGCTCGCGTCTCCTCCTCAGTTGACCCCTACCAAGCATGGCGTGAGGAAGAAAGGGTTGTTCCGGTCCCCCAGGGAGTATGGACACCATCCAGTTCCCATACATATGCGAAACCATGCACACCAAAGAACTTTGCTCGGCTCGGACAGGAGAAAGACTGGCTGCAAAAGGAGTGCAAGTCTTTGAAGCAATCGCTTGCCGATACCAAGAAGGAGCTCTCAGGTAAACATAGAATAAATAAAATAGATAACAATTATATTAATAAGACATACATGCATGCTTTTATATGCATTTGCCTTGTATAAACTGAAGTAATTAATTATTAACACACATTGTCCCATTATAGGTGCGAAAGAGATGATCCAAAGTCTAGAGAAGAAGAATCTGCTTCCAAAATCCGTCCTCAACATGCTCCAGGAACGGTTGAAAACACTTCCTTTGGAGGTCACAAAATCCGAACTTGAGGCAAGTTTTATGACGGTTTCCAATGTTATTAAATAAATTATATTTCTATTCCTCTAGAACTCTCATCGACCTCCGACTGGACGACGCTACAGTGAGGAGATTAAGAAAATGGCTTTAACCATCCATTTCTATTCACCTCGGGCTTATGAATTTCTGAGGAGCGAATTCTGTCTGCCCCATCCCAGGTCGTTGAGACAGTGGACATCTAATGTGGACTGCCAGCCAGGATTCCTTGACAACGTGTTCAAGGAGCTCAAGCACAGTGGTAAAGGCAATGGAAGGTTTCATGACTGTGCGCTCATGTTGGACGGGATGAAAATTCGGGAGCGCACCGTGTTTAACCCTTCCACTGGTGCATACGAAGGAGGTGTCAACTACGGTCCACTTCTCCAGCCGGAAGACTCCTCCTCTGTTGCCTCTGAGGCACTCGTATTTATGCTTGTTGGTGTTGGCGGTAAGTGTTAGTGCTTACTGGTATTATTATTCATTCACCTTATGAAAAGCAACTATTATTGCTACTACTTCAAGACGCAGCCATATAACCTTTATAGCTTAACGGCAAAGCGCTGCTTGTGAGGTACCTTCCGAACAGGCAGAGATGAGAGTTCGAATCTCTCGGGGTTGGCTGCACTTGATTTTTAGCAATAATGGTTTTGTGTTAAACAGCTCTAAATTCTTGTTATACAAGGTGCATCAAGCTTTTAGTTTTTTCATGCCCTGACAAATGCCTTTTTGTAGTATGTTATTTAGAGTATTCTTCATTTTTAGGTAGGTGGAAAATGCCCATTGGGTACTTTTTCCACCGCAACATTGATGGCGAGAGCTTGGCCGGGCTGATCAGAGTGGCCCTGATGCTTTGCTCTGAAAACGGGCTCCGCGTGCATGGCATTGTATCCGACGGCCACCCCGTCAACTTGTCTGCTGTTCAGAAACTTGGAGTGAAATACTCTGAGAATGAGTTGAATGGGAGGCTGAATGAAGAGTTTGGCTCTGAAGTTTACTTCCTTCTTGATGTCTGCCACATGCTGAAACTAGCACGCAACTGCCTCGGAGAAAAGAAAGAACTCAAGGATGGGAACGGCGGTCTAATACAGTGGGCCCACTTTGAACGTCTTGTTAAGGTTCAGGAACGTGAGGGTTTAAATTTTGGGACCAAGATGGCATCGCGTCATGTTGAATTTGGAAAGAACAGGATGAACGTGAAAGTGGCCGTACAGGTAGGATAATAATAATGAGTCAAACATTAAAATGTAGGTAATTTTACAACTACATTAAAACGCATTGTTTTTTCTTTCTAAGACACTGAGCCAATCGGCTGCAGATGCTCTTCGCTTCCTCCATGAATGTGGAGAACCTGGATTTGAGAACATTGAGGCATCAGCAAAGTTTGCGGAGAATTTGGATGCTATCTTTGACCTCCTCAATTCGAGAACCCCGAGAGGGTGTGGCTTCAAAAGACCGCTGTCCCCACTGTGGCAGGAAACGTGGGAGGAGAAGCTGAAGGAGCTGTGCAGGTACTAGCAACATTATATTAATTTTATCCAGAAAAATAATTCAAGCTTTCTTCTTCCTTCAGCTACCTAGAAGGTCTGACGGACATCCAAGGAACAAGTCTGATGAGGCACCGCAGGCATACGTTCGTAAGAGGTCTCATCTTGGCTGCCAGGTCCCTCACTGCCATTGCAAAGAAGCTCTTCAATCGAGCGGAAAACCGCTTCAAATTCCTCTTGTGCTACAAGTTCTCTCAAGATCACCTTGAGCTCTTCTTCTCGGCAGTTCGTGGTAGGTAGATATTTTGAGTCATTACTGACAAAATGTGTATGTGCATGTGTACGCAACTTCTATGAGTTTAAATATCCCGTTTATGTGTCATTTTGCATTGGACAAATATTATATGTTCTATATGCTACTTTTCTTGGAGTCTATGCAGTAATTAACCGTTACTGCAATATATATGTAAATAATTTAAAAGAGTTTTATGAGACTGCCACAAAATTTAAACAAACCCGATTTCTCTCTATAGGACGTAATGGATGGAACACAAACCCGGACACTGTGCAGTTCACAACAACGATGAAGAGGCTTCTCTTGCACAACAGCATCAGGGCTTCGGTTCATGGAAATTGTGTTGAATTCGAGGCAACCATGATGTGTACTTCACTCCGACCAAAGTGGGGGACAAAGGATCGTGGAGATGGGCACACACATAATAATGGAGAGGATGAAGACATGGTGGCGGAGGCTCTTCAAGTCAGGGAAGCTAGCGAGGATATTGCGGGGATGTTTCTGACTGAGTTACAGAGCCCGGTGACTGGCTACATTGCCGGATTTGTCGTCAGGATGATCATGAAGAAGGTCGACTGCAGACCCTGCTTAGATGCCTTAACACAGGCAGTGGATCCGTCTATTCCCCAGCATAACCTCTGTCCTGGCCTGCGCCTTATCAGTAGAAAGTCTCGTGGTGGTCTGTTATTTCCTTCGGAAGCTGTCCTGAAGCTTGTTGAGCTATGTGAACATGCTTTCAGGTACAATATAATTGGATATTAGTCATGTATAATGGCATATACATTAACTTACATTTAAGTTAACCTACATTATTTCCAATTTCAGACTGCTTGTCGCAGGTCATGAGGGTAACAAGATGACTTTTTCCCCTCGTCTTGCCTTGAAGCTCCATGCTACTGTCGCCAATCACCACAACACAGTCACCTTCCCTGAGCTGGATGAGCACGATATCGAGAGTTCAAGCGACCTTGGCGATCTTCATTCGTCCCGGTTGAAGAAGGAAATTTGCAGTATGTACCTGCGAACCAGGCTCTACACGTACGGACAGCGTTACTACAAGGACACTATTCAGGGCGGGAAGTTTGGGAAACGTCAGCAGAGCAATAAGCTCCTGCAATTCAGCGGGATTTAATTCGGAATAATGAAATTGAGAATTAATTATTTACATTAGTAGATCATTGATTAATTAGGAATTGTGATAATCAATTGAAACAATTAATTAACTTGCAAACATTAGAACCAAAATTATAAACAATTATTTATTTAGGAAAACAATAATATGGACCTGATTGTATCAAAATTATTACTAATTTTGTTTTGTTACTTTGCCAGTCTCGTCTAATAACCTTTTTCTCGTCATTTTTACATTGCGTTTCTCCAATGTTAACAAGTGCGTGTCCATTTTCTCTGCGCGCGGTTAATGTCGATTTGAATTTCCCGCGCTATTTTACACATGGCCTCAAGTCCCAGTGTTGTCTGTACGTTTGTAGTTTCCTTTCCCCTTGTATTAGTTCGATGCTTTTTTCCCTCAGGAGACTCAGCTAAAAGGACGAAGGAGAGGGCTGAGAGATTCTTTTAAAAAATCGCGCAACCTTGCGTAGTACAATATTTTATATTCTAATAAAAATAATGTGATGCATGGGAAAATAGGTTAATATTAACAGTCTTAAAAAGAATATGTGAATTTCATATATGATCATAGCATGCTTTAGTAACATGCATGACTAACTAACTAGTACAGTGCAACATGCAGTAGCTTGAAGAGGCAAGTAAAATTGAATGTGTGCAGGAATTTCCACAAATGTCCTGAAATGTGATTATGTTCCACGAATATGAATGTACATATACAACAAGATCTACAGCTACACTTTTGTTTCATGATAGCTCAGCTGCATAAAACTAGGTGCTGTACTGGGGAATAACATAGTCCCGGGGAAGGCGTAAAAAGAGTGGAAGCGGATTATGCCCTAAGGGCCAAATCATTGTTTTTCCACTGGGGGACGGGCTCTGATTGGCTGAAAGATGATTTTTTGGCCCTTTTAGGGACGCAGTATACTTAAATGAATATTAGCCAAATGATAATTTTTGTCCAATATTGATTCTATAAGCAGGGTAGCACTATGTAACAATTAATAAAACATTAATATAATTTTATAATCTATTGTTCTCTCCTTTTTGGGGGTAAATAAACCTTTTGTATGAAAATTTCAAAATTAGAGTGCAGGGCACATTACTGTGTATGGCGTCCCTGGAAAAACGTCTTTCTTACTTGACGTAAACATGTGCGAATCAGGCAAACAGTGAAACAACGGCAAAGTGTTGGAAATTATCCACATTTCTTTGGAACATGCCCAATATTTGCTGTGTTCCCGAGTGCCAAACTGGACAGAGACATGCTCCAAAAGTCCCAGGAGTGTCTCTTCACCGCTTCCCTTCTGATGAGCCGTCGAAAAGTAGGGGGATGAGGGCAATTCCACGCAAAGAATGGGCTCCATCCACCAACACAAGGGTCTGTTCTCTTCACTTCCACACGGAGGACTTTGTCAGCACAAGTGAAGATCCTTTGAGGCCGTACAGACCCAACAAGAACAGCAACCTGCAAAGAAAGCATCTGAAAGAGGACGCGGTGCCCTCAGTCTATCCACAGCTGCCCACCTACCTCACCAAGGAGTCCTGCAAGGAGAGGGCTACTTCATCTGCAACTGCAGGAGCACGACTGGCAAAGGAGCACGATTCGATTATTCAAGCACAAATTCGTTTTCAGGTGACATAAAAAAGTCAAGGATAATTGACACATTTTTTTTAATATTTGTATGTCATTTCAGGAAATGGATGGCATCGACTCCTTATCAATGCTGTCAGAGAAGATGGCCAAGGAACACATGCCAGAAGGGGTGACCATGATCAAATCGGCGGTGTATGTTGCGTTCTACCTGGTGGAGTTTGATGCCTCCAAGGAGCGCCCAGAACTGCAGTTTAGCCTTGTGGTTGATGAAGAGCTACAGGTACGAGTCCCTATACAACCAACTGCAGAGTTTGATACCACAATTTAATGGTGTAAAACCTCGTAAAAGAATCCAAAATGTCGTCCAAAAATGTCACGTCTTCACTTTACAAAATGATGCCTTTGAATTTAAAAAAAAAGTTATGCACGCGCAGAGCGCGACGACGTCGTATGACGGGTTGTACAACACAGTTGTGCACACACCTCAGACAGAAGCTGTGTTGTACAACATGTCATATGACGTGTTGTACGACATGTCGTACGACGTGTTGCGCGCACTGCGTCGCAGAGCACGCGCATAACTTTTTTTTAAAAAAAAAATCGGGCTCAGTGTAATTAAATAATTTCAAATTTCAATTTTCAATTATATTGGCAAACTACATTTATAATGTCAAAAAGTCATGGCATGAAAAAAGATATTTGTAATGCGAAAATGTTTGTATTTGTAACAAATGGGGGGCCAACAATTATTGCAAAAAATCCTGTGTGCGGGTCTTAAAGAAGTGCTATTGAAGGAAAACATTTTTTTCAGGTTCAATTCTACAAGCAGAACATCCGACTCCCGTTTTCCCTGGTGTCACACATCACGAAAAAGAACAAGCTTGTGTCCGTCAGTTCACTGCTGAATATTCTGGCCTTCCTGAAGAGCTATCAAGATCAAGAGCCGCCATCTTCAGCTGCTTTGGGGCAGGTCATCCACCTTCTGGGCAATGTCTGCGCCAACTGTGATGACACGATCTCGGAGGCAACCCAGAAGAAGTTGGCATTTCTTCACGAGCAACTGCAGATGTCACCTCAGTCATCGCGGCAGCGACGTTATTCGTCATCTCTTCTGGCGGCGTGTTTGCTTTGGCAAAATACAAGTCCTGCACGCTATCGGCAACTGCTCCATGATGGATTTCTCTCACTGCCATCTGATGATTACCTCAAGCGCCTCTCTCAAGGAGCTAATGTGGAGCCGGGCATCTCCTCATCTACTATCAAGTACCTGAACACCCGGGTGAAGGACTTGTCGGAGAAGCAGCGAATTGTGGTGCTCATGCTGGACGAGATCTACATAGCACAGAGGGTGGAGTACAGTGGTGGACGATTGACAGGACTGAGGGATGGCCAGGTCGCAAAGACTGTGTTGTGCTTCATGGTAAAGTCACTCCGCTCTCCGTATATGGATGTCGTTGCCCTGTATCCAGTGACAAAGCTTAATGCTGACATCATCTATGAGTACTACATGAAAGTGATGCAAGAGCTGACGGACATTGGCTTTAAAGTTGTGGCCATCTCTGTGGACAACGCTACAGCTAACCGGAAGTTCTACAGTGCAAAGCTCTGCAAGGGTACCTGGCAAACTCATGTACCTCATCCATTTCTACCCGACGTGCCGGTCCATTTGTTGTTTGATGCGACTCACAACTTCAAGAATGTCTACAGCAATTTTCAGAGCCGGAAAGCCTTCCAATGTCCCCCGTTCGAAGGCAAAGAGATCGGTCAGGCTTCCTTTTCGGCCATTACAGCTCTGTTCGAAAAGGAATGTACAATGCCTGTCAAGATAGCTCACAAGATCCTGAAGAAAGCTCTCAATCCCAGTGCCATTGAGAAGACAAACGTCCAACTCTTTGACGGAGTCTTTCATGAAAGCACAATTGCAGGGCTGCAGTTCTACAAGGACATTCCAGAGTCGGACGGGACAGCCAGCTTCATTGGAATTATTAGGACAGCGTGGAATGTGGTCAACGTGAAGACCCCAAAGGCAGGCTTTAAGAAAAGAGATCCTTCCCGAGCTCCCATCACGGCTTTGCACCACAAGAACCTGGACTTCCTCGAATCATTCATCTTGTGGCTCAAAGAGTGGGAGAAAACGGCCATCCCCTCAGCCTGCTTGACCCGTGAGCCCATGCTTGCCATGAAGCAGACCAGCTCAGCTCTAGTACAGCTTGCAAAGTACCTCCTCCCCAAAGAAGGGTTCAACTACGTTCTCCTTGGCCAACTGCAGTCGGATCCAATTGAACGGAGATTTGGCTGGTTCCGCCAGCTGGCGGGAGCCAACTACTTTGCATCCTTAAGGCAAATACTTGAAGCTGAGAAGAAGATCAGGATAACGTGCTTGATTAAGTTCAACAACTTGCTGATGTCTGACGTCACAGCCCTCTTTGCAAAGGAGGACGAAGAGGAATGGCTTGAAGATCAGGAGAGAAACGATCTGGTCCAAAGGATTGTGAGTTGCCTCGTCCGGGAACCAGAGATGGAAGCCGAAAGTGCGGACAGAAATCTTGTGTTCTACGTTTCCGGCTATTGTGGCCGTTCGCAGTGCCAGAGGAGAAAGTGCCCCGCCTGTCAAGGCTTGATGACCAGCTCCGCAGCAGTGCCGCAGGTGCTTGTGGAAGACAGCACGGATGATGATCCAAAGGTGGACAGAGAGGCTCTGCTGCTCCAAGTGAATCGAGGAGGGCTCTTCTCACCAAGTGATGCCCTCTATCTGTTCTGCCTTAAGGTCTGGTGCATCTACTCGGGCATCATGTCCGACGCCGAGGCAAAAGACGTTCTTCTGGGGCACCCTCACCAACGGCATCTCTTCCAGCAGGTGGTTCGGGAACAAGTGCTAATCTCCGAGCTAAAGGACCTGCTTCTCCAGCGTTGCTCTGAGGGCCACCAGTTCCCATGCTCTGCGATCGCAGGCCAGATGTTCAACATGATGGCGAAGAACCTGGCAAAGTCCATCAATGACGGCGTTGCAAAGAGAAAGAAGAGGGGGGACGCGAGCTTGTTGGGTTCTTCTGCAGCGAAAAAAATAGCCAAATTGTCTTCCTCAACCTTGTAAATGAGTCGGAATAGTGTTTATATTAGATATAATATATATATTTATTATTCAGATTCATACCCCAAAGGAAAAACAATAAATCGCCGTTCCGCTTCCACTCTTTTTACGCCTTCCCCGGTTAATCATAGTCAACATTGAAAATGTTTAAAAAAGTAAAGTAGACACCACAAAATTAATATGTTTTCCAATGTCTTAATTTTAAGATGCAAGGACTTCTTACAAAAAGATGGCTTTCATGGACTACGCAGATATAATAAAAATTTCAAACAATATACCTTACTGATTTGGACTTTATAAAATGCTCAGTTTATTTCAAACTAATTCTGATATGTTTCTGTTCTATCGGACCATTTGTATCAGACCTGTATGAATGATTTCGGACTAGTTAAACCTTCTTCTGTATTCTTGGACTAAATCTTGGGAGAAGCTTCTTTTAATCTAGTTAATGGGAGACATTCGGACTATGTCTGTTTTCTATACATGGTGTAGGACTTAGTAGACTGAGGCCTTGGACTAGTTCTCTATTATGTAATTCGGACGTATTCTTAAGTAATATTCGGACTACCTCTGCGCTACCGCACAAAGGAGCCTCTTTTGAAGTTTCACTTTATCAGGGCACATAAGAGTCTAGTGAGGGGGACGTGGTAGCCGTGGTTGCAAGTCGCTCGATCCTGTGGCCCAGAAGGTCACAGGTTCGAATCCCCCCAGCGGCATGATGATGAAAAATTGCAATCACGGCGGTCTAGTGAATGAACCAAAAGGTAGTGCCCAAAAATATACAATAAGGGATCACTAGAAAATATTTAAAAAAAGAGTCTAGTGTAGTGTAGTCTCCATTAGGGTGCGTCTACACCGGAAGAAAAAAAAATATTTGGAATATATTCTCCACCTGCGCAGTGGGGCTGAGCAGCAGATAAAAAGGAAGGAAAATTTTCCTCCCTTTTAGTACTGTTTGAGGAAGATATTCCAAATATATTCTCCACTTCTATGCCCGTGTAGACGCACCCTTACAGTGTTAGAGCGTTTTTGGGATGCGCGAATTTTGCAATGCGCCCAAACTAGACTGGGCGTTTTCTGGAAAGTGCGCGTTTTCTGGCAGGGCCTTTTTGGAAGTCAAAAAATTGGAATGCGCGTTTTCTGGATGTGCGTTTTTAGCCTATTTCTTCCGCTAACCTTTTTTAATTTTGTCCCCTTAGTTTTTAGGACTGCTGTACTCTGGGCCCCTGTAAAAGAGGACACGGCACTTCTCCCTTTTCTTCTCACGGACACTACGCAATGTATCCTGGAAATGGGAAATCTAGTACTAAGTACTACATAGAGTACACAAGATATTTTAAGGCATATCAAAGATTGTTTTGCCATACGGTTTTCTTTAAAACTTTTTTGATTTGACCACAAATAAGTAAAATACGTTATGCCTCCCAGAAAATACAATTTCACTTCTATGACTGCAGTAAACTTTAATATTTTTTAAGTACTTCTTCTTATATATTTTTGGGCACTACCTTTTGTTTCATTAACAACAGTGTTAACAACTGTGTTAGCAATTTCTTCTGGGCCGCAGTTGGACAACTTGCCAGCACGGCTACCAGGACCCCCATTAAGTTGGTTCCTTTGTGATAAAGAACAGGTGATTGGCACTGTGTTGCCAATCTGGCCCCAGGCTTGAGGTTTTGTCTCCCAGATGGAAGCTAGCTAGGCGGGTAGCTAGGCTGGCTGAGTAGGAAGGAAAAGCAAAAAAAATGCTGCCATTTTTTAGTGAGAAAATGCCAGTCTGGGAGCGGCCTTACGGCTGGGGAGTAATACCTTAAGAACTGTATATAGTGCTTCAGTACTAGGTAACGTAATTCTGGGACACATAGCGTCTGTTGCGGGAGAAAAAGAAGAGAAGATCCGCGTCCTCTTAAGGCTTCTCCCAGACTGGCATTTTCTCACCCAAAATATTACAGTATTTTTTGCATTTCCATTTCCAGCAATAATGCTGGCATTTTTCAAAACTGCCATCACTTTTTTTGCCCGAAAATGCCAGTCTTGGAGCGACCTAATGCAGGGGTCATTGCCTAAAGTATTATTGCCTGTTACCTCTTTTTAGAGAGCAGTGTTTTTTTAAAGCGGATACAATATTCAGCAAATCATTCAATAATGTATGCTGATGATGTATGCCTGGTGTGTGTTGGCAATACATTAATAGAGGCCAGAAACACTGCCAAAGAAGCAGCTGCTGCTTAATTCCTTGCCTACTGTGCCTCCAAGGGACTTGCGCCAAGCCCAAGCAAGACGCAGGCCCTCTACATCTGCTCCACGCCTGCCACTGACTGCCCACCGGTCAATGTTGGTGGCATGCCCATTGTGCCCAGCAAGACCCTGAAATTACTGGGCTGTAAGCTGGACCGGCGGAACAGCTACAGTCAACACATTGCCAGCCTTGCCGGCGTGCTTGCCGGCCGTGTGGGAATGGTCAGGAGGCTGAGTCAGTTTGTGCCCAGAGGGCGATTCCTGAGGCAGGTGGCCTCAGGGCTTTTTGGTGGGTCCCTTGCCCATGCTATGCCCGCCTGGGCCCGCCCAGTTCTGTCAGAAGAGGAG
>LR140730.1:0-15256 GCA_900659605.1 Tisbe holothuriae | reverse complement strand
CCGCGGGGGGGGGGCCGGGGTACCTGGCTCGGCGTGCTGGGGGGACGAGGACGAGGAATATCAATTCGTGGTGTGATACTGTTGGTCAGCTCTCCTCTCCTCGCCTCGAACACTCTCGTCCAAGTATGTATCTCAGATTGCTGATATTTCATCCAGAATATCAGCCAAGACTATATCAGCCAAAATATCAGCAGCACATTTTACTGTCCGGGTGACCTACATAATATAGCCTTGGACTTATCTGATATAATAATACGAAGTTAACAAACTACAGTAACTGTATGTTATTTTTATTTAACATTTCGAAAGAGTTCATTATACGAGAATGCGAATACGACAATAAATGGAGTTTAAACTTTAAAATAAAATATATACATATACAGTTCCGACTGTTCAGCCCACCTTTCATCTACACTAACTCAAAGGCTTTTGTTTGCAAGTGCAAAAAGAACATCAAGTATTTATATGCATATATGCAATATCCTTATTACAACTGTATTATTCGTAACATGAATCCAAATTATACGATCGATGTAAAGCACACCAGACTATACAAGTACAACCTGAGAATTTTGAGGGATCCCTTTTCTCAAAGTACAACTCAGTTATCCAAATTATAAGAGTTTTTGAGCCAAAATTGAACTCTTTGGAGGAGTCAAAGAAGAATTTTACCTTATGTTTTATTATATGTACTGATACTATAAACATACATTAGAGGTTAAGAACTCTCTTGAATGCTTATTTCAAGCTTTTTGTAGAACTACAGTAGAATAAACATATTTAGACACCTTCTGCTTCTTACCATTTGGACACCCGAACTGTGACATGTATCGATCTATATACATGCAATAGAATAATCAAGATAAAATATATTGCTGTGACAGCATATTGAGGCATAGAGAAATGCCAGTATACTCGTAATCTCTGAGTAAGATTCACGTCTCTTAATACGCGAATATCATATGGAGCAAACATCCTCCAGTACTGGCACTCCTGGAAGGCCTTGGGTATGATCTCCTGGCGTCGTGTACAGTGACTCCCCACAAGCCCCTCATGGATCGGTCTCCCCGCATTCACTAGCCTTCGGGTCTGCAATCTCTATTGTCTGCAGCAGAATGATGTACAAGGTGTTATTTTTAAGATGTAATAAAGTAGCCCCTATCTTACTCCTTCATAGTGAGAGTTAGAAGGTAGCTTATGAAGTCAAGAAAGTTTTAGGAGAGTGGGAAATTTGATATATGTAAATAAAAAATTACATTATTCAATTAATTACATCCATAGTAAGTAATTACTTTTGGATGAAGAATCAGTGAAAGGGCAAATTTCTGGGACCAGAAAACAGAGCAAATCTAGTACTGTCCCGGCACCCTGAATCTTTAATATATTTAGAAAAAATCAATATTTTTTTAATTTTCCAATATTTGGGCGGTCTTGGGCTACAAGATGAGCCCATATCCCAAGCCCTATGGGGCACCTAGGCCCCACAGGGCACCTAATTCCTAGCTTTGCTGGAGCCAATATCACAGGATTATAGTGCTAAATTGACTGACCCAACCTAACCTAACATTGTGTATTTGGTGCCCTTGCCCTGCGGGGCACCTAACAGTGATGGCACCTCACCCTGCGGGGCATCTAACAGTGATGGCACCTCACCCTGTGGGGCACCTAACCTAATGGGGGGGCACTTTTTTCTTCTTAATGTAGAGCTAACTTGCCTGACCCAACCTAACCTAACAGAAAAACTTGAGCAGTGGGTACCCTAGCCCTGCGGGGCTCCCTAGCCCTATGAAAGTAGGTTACACCTAGTTATAAGAGTTAATTGAGTAGCAGAGACTTGCATCTACATGTGGAAAGTATATTTTACATTTTATCTCAATATATGTTGAAGCTACAGGGAGCCGGGACAATACTAGATCCAGGCCCAGAAAACTCCTGACAAAGGTAGTCTTGATGGTAAATGGATACATTAAGATACTACATTGACTTCAATCATTAAATATGCATATTATAATGCATAAATTATTAGAAACTAAGTAGCTTTGTTTAAGGCACTGTTGTTGTTTATAAAAATTAAAAAGACATTGTGCCAGTTAACTTTGCTCTTGAAAAAAAAAACAAGTCTAGAAAAGTATCAGAATTTGCTGAGTGATATTCAACTAGATATAGCATGCAACTAAATTTTCAAAAGACTGTTATGATAGACTAATATCAAATTTCCCACTCTCCTGAAACTTTTTTGACTTCATAAGCTACCTTCTAACTCTTACTATGAAGGAGTTAGATAGGGGCTACTTTATTACATCTTAAAAATAACACCCTGTATTCTCTTGATCCTGACAATTACCTCCTTCTACCCCATGGACCAGGGACACAGCAAAATTAGCAGTAGTTGTTACTATAATATTAATGTTGCCGGCCGCCAGCGTCCCATTATTTTAGTATAATTTTTTTAGGTAATAAACATGAATTAGGGGTTATGACCTTTATCCATTTAAGAAGGATTTTGAGCCCGCCAGAAAGGGAGAATAAGCTGAATAACAAATCAGATCAATCAGGACAGACAAAGTATGAATTTCCGTATGTTAATTAGGACGAAATTCGCGTAAGGGAAGAGGGAAAACAAGCTCAGACGTAATTGAGTTTTATATAAGGTATAATAAAATTTAAAAACGGTCTTATGCTTAATTAGCTAAGTCTTCAAAAGTTAAGGATATCACTCTGTGGTAAAACTCATTTATTACATGGGGATTTGTTTTTTTTTCCCGTGTACTGAAAATAATATAATCAATTTCCTCATGTGCATGCCGTTGCACTACAATTATCATGGTCACAACAAAATTCAGCTGCTGTAGCACATCCGGAGTCGGCCGATTGTGAGCTTTCCTCATCGCACTCTGCTCCACCTGTGCACGTAGTACCATCTGCCAAGCATTCACCAGCTGTACAGCAAAAATCTCCAACATTGGGACAGTCAGTTCCGGTTTTCCCCCCAGGAGTGCACTGCTTGACATTACAATCTTGTCCGGTGGCAGCACATGTGTTGGCTGTATCAGCGCAGCAATATGGATTGTCAGTATTTACTAAAGCGCATCCGTCAGCACCTGGCGTGCAAGTGAAACCAGTGCACAGATCTCCAGTAGCCTGGCAGTTTCCATCAGAGCAGCAGACTTGTCCCCCTGTGCAAAGTCCACCACATGCATCAGTAACGCAGTCATCGGGATGAGCAACACATGTTTTGTCAGCTTCGCAGCAATATGGCTTATCGCCAAGGCAGTTGCCAGCACCAGGCGAAGATCCGCACTGTGTACCTGGGCACACGGCATAAACATCATCACCGGGTTCATAGCATGCAGATTTTCCATCGGGGCAGCAAATCGCGGTGGTGGTGGCACAGCAAGTGGCGGTGTTAGGGTTGGATCCGCAGAGCTCGTTAGCGCAAGCCGTACATTCAGTTTCAACGTCCAGAACGCATGTCCCTTCTCCAGTAGGGCAACAATACTAAAAAAGACATTTGACTCTGTAACAAACAATTTTGTATCAGCATTTTAAGAAATTGCAGGTGCATTATAATTTATAATAATTACGGTGTATTTGTTACAGTTTCTGAGAAAAGTATTTTGCGTTAAAGTTTGTAATGTTTCGTTTTCAAATTAAGTTTGGTTCCCACCGAATTTTTTTCCAACAGCTGCTAAAACCGTGGAATGAAAAATTCAATTGCTGCATTATTGGTCAGTTACCACTAAATTAAATACTTGACCAGGTCATTCATTTGATACTGATCTCATAGCTTTATCTTTTGTTAACAAAAGTCAAGTTCTCTGTGATCGGCAACCGAGGACATTTTGACAAGTATGGTAATTAAGTAATATATCTTGAGACTGTCTTGATTTAGAGTAAGGTGCAAGTGAAAGAATATCGTCGATAAAACTGAGATCCTTGGTCGGCGAATTGTATACAATATGATATTGCTTACCAATGGTGGCAGACAACAGGCGTTTGCACCACATGTCTCGCCTCCGCAAACTTCAGGACAAGTCTCTCCGTCTGCAATGCAGGAATGATCCGGACAACAGATAGGATTTGCTGAATCCATTCCAGTAGCTCCTCCGCAACAATTGGTTCCGCACACAGTTCCATCAGCACAGAATTCAGCGGGATCTTTGGCACAAGTCCTGTTGTTATGAATATTCATAGAGCCGCTCTTTCACGTCGCAAAGAAATAATTTACTTACCCTGCATGGTCGTTGTCGTAAACACAATACGGTGTTTCCAAGGGAGTGATACTCTGACAGCAGGGGTCGTCCTCGGTCATTTCTCCAAAATCGTCAACATGCTGCTTGCACCAACCGCCGGTTCCCGTTGGGTTAGTAACTGGGTCATAGTTATTGGGGCATCCGGGGCAGCTCTTGACATTGTTGGCACAGTGGGTACCGTCGCTGCAGCAGTCAAAGCCTTCGTTGGGACAACAACCCCCTGTAACAAAGAATTTTATCTATAATAAAACTGCAAAATTTAACTGTAAGATTAAAGCAGCTGCTGCCAATTGTTGCTTTACGATGTATTAAGTAATTTAAATGCATTGTTTCAAATACCCCGTAAAAAGAGCTTTCAAATAATACACATTAAGGTAGACAGAGGCGCCAACTAACCTTTAGTACACAAGTATGATTGCATTAAGCAGTCAGACAGCCCGCGAAATTTAATTTTATACTTTTGTACCTCGATTACTTTGCAGAAGGCTTGAATAAACACTAAACAGTGTTACACTCTAATGTAGTACAGTAATTGAACATACTTGAGCATGGCGTTCCCGCGCACGCCCTGATATCCTCCTCTGATGTCAGCAGCTTGGCATACCCCAGCTCCGGGGTCACCGCGGCATAGGCTGCACCAGCCAGGCACACCAGCCCGACAAGGCACAATGTCACAGACCTCATATTACTCGTTGATAACTCTGTGGACAACGTGTCAATGGAACGAGGTCCTGTCGATGATTGAAGGCATGTTGGGGCTCGGGTTGAAGAAACGTTTCGGCATGAGAGATAAAGTGTTTTGACCTAAAACGTGGCAAAAATGATGCAGGAATTGGAAACTGTCTTTGCATGAATATTTTTATGGTCATTAGAAGAGGAATTACATGTATATGATTACATACAATGTAAGTTACATACATGAAAATATTGTATAAATGTAAAAGGATTTCTTCATTTTCAACTTTTAACTTTATGAGGGTTGTATGATTACTCTCATACAATGAACACACAGAGTAAAATAGGACTTAGGTTTATTTGCACTTGTGTCTTCTTCAAAGCATGAAAGAGAATGAGGAAAAGGAAGTAGGAGAGGAGAGGTTTGGTGATGAAGGGGAAAGGAAAGAGACATGGGGAATATAAATATACATCATACAAGGGTCTAGAAGTTTTCTTTCTTGCTATGCAAAAAAGTAATTTTACATATGAAAGTAATGCTTCCCTGCATGATTTTACAGAGCCTGACTGATGACCCAAATACAGAATAAACAACATTCATACTGGCCAAGTTAATCTACATGTGACAGGTCAAGTGAAAAAAGATAACATTGACATGACCTCAATCTGTATTATCATGATATTTCAAAGAAATACGTGGCAACATAGTATTGGTGCAAAATTAACAAAACATATATTTATATCACGGAATAATGAAACTCTTGTTGTCGAATATTTTTCTCCGGTATGTTATTCAAGAAAAGTTTTATGCTTTTGCATAACATGTTTATTTTCTTTTAAAATAGGCAATCCCTTGTTGAAGAATATCATAATTACTGAGTTACTTACTGATTATTTCCCATAATGCAAACGTACGCCTAGCAGCCAAAAAAATGAAGATTCTATGCAACAATCATATAATGATGTCAACATAAATCGTATATATTGTTTCAATGTATGTAGAAAGCGGAACTTTTATTTTCCTTAGCATTACACAGTTACACTTTTTTACTTCAATTTCAACAACACGGACACCCCGATGTCACCGGATCACACGTTCCATTAAAGCAGCAGTTTTCATTCGGGGAACAGGCGTTTTCACAGGGACATTCATTGTAATCCTGGACGCAGGTGTAGCCGTCATGGCAACATCCTTCCCCTGGATTGCAGGCATTGGCGCAGGGGCACTGGGATGGGGAGCCGGCACATATATCTGAAGTGATAGTTATGTATTTGATTGATATGTGATTTTGGTTAGAAGCTTTACAATTACTGATCAAAATGTTTGGTTGAGTAGCAACTTAAAACATATTTTTACTATATAATGCATAGTTTGGATTTCATGGTTCATTTACCGACTTTCCCTTTTTATCGCATTAAGACACCTCTAAAGAATTACGTTTCCTAGTTTTTCTTCGCACCTATTCCCACATGTACACAATGCCTCATCTGGGGCCTACCTTACTTAATTACATCTACCTTGCAACAGACCTGCCCTGTGGGGCAAATACCACCCTAAGCTGAAGAAATAAATACCGGAACATAATATAATTATACATAAGTGAACATATTAATAATTAGTTGCATGTTTGCTGAGATTGTCACTGTATATTATGCATTAAACCAACTAAGAATTCACCCCTTGATTAATACCTAAATCTGATTGTCCAACGCAATACTTATTATTTAGTTGTGTATCGGGGCACAAAACTGTTGCATTAGCTTTACAACAGGCCTTCCCTTTGGGGCACCTCTTCCGAAAGGGCAACCTTATAACATTAAATAAAGACAGGGCCGCACATTGCATTGCATCCGCATTGCAGCCCACCTGCCCCGTGCAGCACCAGTCCTTTTTCTCACAGGGCCTTTCTTATACTTTACCTGTATAACAACATGTCTCCCCGTCCCCACATTTATTCCCACAGGGACACGAAGCCTCATCCGGGGCACATGTTGCATCAGCCTTACAACAGACCTGCCCCACGGGGCAGCTGTTCTCACAGGGGCAGCCGGTGTCTGAGGTGGCGCATGTAGAGCTGTCGTTACAGCAGAACTCGTTCGAGGTGCAGGAGTTATGGCAAGGGCAGAGGAACTCAGAAGTTACGCATCTGAAAATAATATTAGACCGGCATGCAAAAGTACGGAAAGCAATTAACACAGGTTAATATCCAATACCAGTTTTATTTCTACTGCATATATACATTTTAAAGTGTTATTTTGCTGCTAAGACCCGGGTCGATTATTGATAAATATGGGAAAAAGTGCCAACCAAAAAGTTAATGAAGCCAATTTGCCCTGCAGCTTCATTTTTTTGTTTATATATAAAGCCATTGAGAAGTACACTTATAATTTATATAGATAGATGACGTTACTATAATTTACCTTCCTGTATCATCATGACAACAAATCGCGTCATTTTCACAACATTGCGACTCCTCCGTTTCCGGCCGCTTGGAGCACCAGCCGAATGGGAGGCATCCGGGGCAGTCCTCAACCTTGTCGGCGCAGAACTGGCCGTCAGGGCAGCATTCGTAGGTTTCAGGGCAGGTGCCGGCTATATGGAGTATGATAGGGTTAAAACGGGCTGATTTAATGCTATGTATCTTTATAGAACAATGCAATAAACTGTACTTTGCAAACTGAGGGACAGTTACTGTGTAGCTTAAGCAATAAGATAAGTGTAAAACTGTTTTAAACGTGATGATAAAGGAGATCCCTAGGCCCTGCAATGAAGCCTGCGGTTAATTACTGGCTCCTCTTCCCATATAATTTTGTAATTCAATTTTATTTGCTACATAGAATATTAGTGTCTACGTCAGGTTGTAAACTAGCTAAAGTTACAGTAACTTCCAAAACAAGTAACTTTCTACTTGTTGGCAGATCAATTATGATCCAATGCACCATTAGTTGTGCAAATGGATATTATTACGTGTACTTAATTAAGGGTGTACGAGTAATAATATGATCAAGAAGCCGTCGTGAATATTGATTCAAATGTCAATTCAAATTAAAAATCATAATAACGATTGCCATCATTGCATGATGACCTGAATTCCAACTCTTGTTATTGACACACACTCACCGCCACAAATCACTTCATCCCCTAATGTTGACTTTTGGATCACTCGGGTCAAGTCTCCTCCACTTGCCACATATGCGAATGTTGTCAATATAACTATTATTGTAGATGAGTTCATCGTGCTCTATATTCTCTGATGTTTGTTAAGTTGTCAGCTGTTGGAAAAATGTTGTTGATTGAGAGATATGAATTTTCATGACAAGGATTCTTGGGAAAATGAGGGTATTGAATAACAGCTGCAGTGCTGCACGTCATGCGTAGGATTAGACTAAGTTTAGGCTTTTGGTTGGACATGTTTAAATTCATAGGATCAACTTTAGCCATGACTATTTAGCTCGTTTTACTATATTTTATAAGCATGATGAAAAAACATGAAATTGCAACAATGAGCTATAGCTCTGCAATGAACGAGCGAGGAGTCGCCGACAAAGAGCAAGACCATAAAATGGGGGCTCACTGTTTTCTCAAACCAAAAATCCTACACTATTTATACATATAAATGACGCCCACGAAAGCTTTATAATAAAAAGTAATTATTTATTTTAAACTACTGTGTCAGTGAAAAAGTAAAATTATAATAAGTACCACCGCACTATTCTCGTATTAACTGTTACTATGATGTTATTTATTCATCGATACACTATATATTTGCTTATTCAAACCTTCAATATGCTAAATTAGGGCTAAATAAGTAAATACTGAATACTGAAAAAAAAGTCTTTATTTTGTAACTGTACTTATGGAGCAGAACAATTATCAATATCCTCCTGGCACTCATCCTTGCCATTGTTACAGCAAACCTGACCCTCAGGGCATGCAAATCCAGGTGTATCGGTGCAACATGTGAAGGTATCTGCCACACATTTGGCACCGCCACAGCATAGGGGCTCCTGGAGGCCGCAACAATCTGTTGTCAGGGTGTCATCATTGGGGCACTGGTCGGCTCCGTTCGGGCATTTCTCTATGGGAGGAGAGAAAGATTACTAAAATGTAACTTTAGACTGTCAAACAGTATGACACGCTAAAGTTCTGCAATGAAAATGTGATCTCGTTAAACATAAAGATATAACTTTTCGGGGCACTGCCAGTCTGTATAACTAATTTTCCTAGCCTTGCAAAAGCCAAAACCTAGCCATGCAATACTTGCTGAAGTTGCAAAACATGCAAAAAAAATGAAGCTCTTACGTTTGCAACTTTATTAAGTAAAATTTTACATTAAATATACTTATCTCATCAGAAAATGCTGAACAATACGTAGGATAGAAATCTAGTTTTCCAAAAAAAAATTAGAGACCACATTGCCTACTTGTTCGACTTTTGCAAACAAACCTATATTTAATGAATGTCGGTTTTTTGCAAATAATGTCAATTTAAAATTACATACATTTTTGTATATCGATAATCAACCCTCTACACAATGTCATGCACACACAATTATGCCATATCTGGGTAAATGGCAATTTGGCACAATTTTTTTAATTAAAAATATGTAGAATAAAATAGCATTTAATACCTTAAGTTTCTTTGATAGTGCACGGTTGCTCTTGTCTAGAAAAATCTCTATTTAACCCCGCCCAAGATACTAGATGAATATGACCCAATTTTTCAAGCTCTATACATTACCAGGACACGTAGCAACGTCTGCCACGCATACTGGCATAGCGGATGCGCAGCACTCGGGTTTAGTTCCTTTACAACAGACAGAGTCCTCATAGTTGTTGAAATCGCCGCACCACTTCCCGGTGCAGTCAGGGCAGTCGTTTACATGGGCGGCGCAGAGGTCCCCGCCGGGGCAGCAGACGTAGGGGCCTTCAGGGCAGCAGCCATCTGCAAGGAAATAGGAGATAAGGAAAATAAATATTAGTCAGATATTATATATTCCAAAATGGATAAAAGTCCAGACCAGTTACTGACACAATTTAAATTGTAAGTTACGCATAAGTTACGTTATTGCTTAAAAAATGCTACAATTTTTATGGTACCCAGCCGAAAAAAAACTGGTCTGAATTATTGCTGATTTAGGCCGCTCCCAGACTGGCGTTTTCGCTCTGGCTTTTTTCGCATTTCTGCCTCCACTCAGCATGCCTGGCTGGCTGGGAGGAAAGAAAAACTGCCAGCAGAAATGGAAAAACTGCCGGCAGAAACACAAAAAAGAACGGCAGAAATGGAAAAAATGCTGGGAGTTTTTGCAAAACTGGCCAGTCTGGGAGCTACCTTAGGGCAAGTTCAGGCACAACCAAAATTCATTCCTAGGATGTAGCTGAATTTTTTCAGCTATTTCTAGATGCTTCTTCTTTTGGCCACTCCAAGACTGGCCAGTTTTCCAAAAACTGCAAGCATTTTTTACATTTCTGCTGTCCTTTATTCATTTTTGCCGTCCTTTTTTCTAGTTCTGCTGGCAGTTTTTCTTTCCTCCCAGCCAGCCAGGCATGCTGAGTGGAGGCAGAAATCCGAAAACAGCGTGCGCAAAAACACCAGTCTGGGAGAGGCCTTATGGATTAAGCCAAACTCGGGAGAATTAGTCTAAAATTCAGCTATCGTTTCGCAGAACAATTTTTGCTAAACTTCCCGTCAAGAATTTGCAAAAGTCGAACTAATGTTGCATTGCGACAATAAGGATTCCATGTACACATGTAGGAGATTTGTCGGATTCAGAATCCGGGTCGACTCGGTCATGAACGCCTGTTTTATGACGTAGTACTGGCGTTCATGACCGATTTGTCCAGATTTCGTCCTTAAAGTTGAACTATTGTCCGCATTGCGACTTTAGCTGCAACGAATCTCGGCGGGTTGCCCTTTATCAGAAATTATAATTCAGGCGATTTTTTGGTTGGGCGTATGAGACAGTAATGTTGATTGGTTACCATATTTTAAAGTATGTGAGCCTAACATAATAAAACTAACTTACAAGTACAACTCGCTTGCCCTGGGTTTGGGCAATCTCCAAACTTGGCCGGAATCACGTCAACCACATTGGCTGACACATATGAAACGGCCACCACGGCTGTAAAAAGGATCAAGACGCTCCTCTGCATGATTATTCTGTTTGAGTGACAAGTTTGTTTTCACAAATGAGAGGTAAATCTTGAGGTAAATAAGCCCCACTTAAGTCTCTTATCAACACGATTTATGACATTTAAAAAGTGAGTTTAACATTTGACCTTTTATAACTGAGTCCATGATGTATTCTGTACAATGTAACGTGGCCACGTGGGAAAACATGTGCATTATAAATAACACTCAGGCATAATAAGAAATTAGACCAATGTAGGCAGAATATGTGAATATGTGTCCCACTCTCTTGCCAGACTCTTGCCAGACTATAAACTGCATAGCAATGGCTGAGTTTGTATGCAGATTGTTGCCAAATGTACAATATTCACCAAATGTCCATGTCACATCCAGCTCTAGTAATGTATCCTATAATAATACCTTTTACTTATATAAACTTATTATATTTGAATCTCATATATATAATTATTATGCGGCAGAGCAATTAGCCACATCTTCCTGGCACTCCTCCTTGCCATTGTCACAGCAGAACTGACCAGCGGGGCAGGCAAAGTTAGCCGGGTTTGTGCAACAGGTTGCATCAGCCGCAACACACTTGGCGCTGCCACAGCATTGGGGCTCCTGGAGGCCACAGCAGTCCGAGAGCAGGGACTCATCATTGGGGCAGAAGTCCTGGTTGTTCAAGCATTCAACATCTGTAGGATTATAAATATTTATATGTAACATATTTTCCAGACTATATACTCCATTTGTTCCTGCTCAGTTATGATCTGTGCCAGACAAAAGTAAGAACTAAACTGGATCATGGAAGAATTATGATTGAAACCTAGCATTCTCCACAGGCAATTACCAATCTAGTTTGAAATTGTGCAGTTAATCAAGAAAAGTCACTGTTACCAGACTTCTGGCATCCCTTTGCATACAATAATAACATAAAATTCAACATACCTGGGCAGTCCTCATTCTCAGCAATGCACTGTGCAGTAGCTGAAGGACAGCACTTGGATGTGTCATTTTCACAGCAGAGAGACTCCTCATAGTTGGCATAATTGGCACACCACAGACCGGCGTCACATCCAGGGCAGTCATTGACATTGGTGGCGCAGAGATCACCACTGGGGCAGCAGACGTATGGTCCATCAGGGCAGCAGCCATCTATAATGGATAATAAGACATATTTAGCATCAAACATTGGGAAGAATTACATTTGCAAAGTAATTCTTAAAATATTCCAGGAAAATGTAATTTTAGCAGGAATTTAGATGTAATTTTATGTTATTGTAAATTCTAGAAATGCTAAATTCCCAACTTTTCAAAGCAAATGTAATTGTAATTCTTGTAAAATGAATATAATTTTCCCATGCTTGTATAGCATATGTCATAAGGGACTCTCTTAATCGTGTTATGGTAATGCATACTAATTTCTTATTAATACTGTACACAGAGCAATTACTTACATGTACACTCATTTTGCCCTGGATTAGGGCACGCTCCAGATTTGGATGGAATAACCTCAACAACCGACCCACTAGCAAATGAAGCGGACAGGGCCACCAGGCCGGTAAGGGCAATAAGGATGTTTCTCTGCATGATGATTGTGTTTTAGTGAGGATTGTGCTTCTGGGTTCCTTTTATATATGAAGAAGGTATGCTAAAGTAAGTTTATTGACAGCTGTGGTTTTTTAACATTTTAAACTTTTGTAACTCCCTCCATGTTATTAAAACGTCGACGTTGTATTCTACATGTACGGTACTTTGATTTCAGCTCCACACGCGGAAGAACATGTGCTAAGGACTTTTATAATGTTCGCATATTATGAAAGTAACTCGTAATTACGAGTTAAAATATTTGATTCTGACATCCATGTGTTTTGTGTTGTACTGTAATTTATTTATATAATGATACATTTAAGTTTTAGAGAAGCAAAGATAATCCATGCAATAAAAGCAGAAGATGATACCCTAAATTTTGTACTGAATTACATAAACGTTACAGCTAGACAGACACTCCTCCGGATTGAATTTAGGGATGAACGGCTTCAAAGAGCTACAATTAACTCGCATGCTGGCCTATTAATCAGGCAATCATAGAAGATGCCTTAAATTATATTGCTAAAATCTTTTTTTTATTATTTTTATTGATTTTCTGTTACATAAGCCTCTAAAACGGACATTTACTAAGATTGGAACCAGCTCCATTTCTATTCCTGTTACATATGCCTCTAAAACGGACTTTTACTAAGATTGGAACCATATTCATTGGTTTCTAAAAAAATGGGTCCTGATCCAATGCTTGCAATTGGATTTATAAACATTCATCATCCACTGCAACACACAATGCGCCACCACAACACTTTGGCTCAGCAAGACCACAACAATCCGTAGACAGGTTGGGGTCATTAGGGCAATAGTCTGCCCCGTTGGGGCACACGGGGCAGGGCTCGTTCTCAACTGAGTTGTCTGTGTTTTCAGGCATGCAGGACGGTTCACCGCTTGGGTTGGTGCAGCAATAGGGATTGGTGCCGTTGCATTCGCCGGATGGGATGGGGCAATATTCACCTGGAATTAAAGTTTGCGGTTGGACATAATAGTAAATAACGTATTCATCAAATAGAAATTTAAGATGAATCACAGCCAAAACTCATAAAGCTGCCTTTTATTTTCATTGCCACTGATTTCAAAGCTATGTTTACTGTTTAGCTGAGTGCTTCCTGTAAACGTATCACTTGAAACCTTTTTAAGTTTAAAGCTTTTAAATGGCCCGGCAAATATTTGAATAAATTTCCTTTTATTAAAATGTATTGCTTAGTAATAAATGTTTATAGTTTACTTTGACCGTACAATTGTGCATGTGTAAATGGTACCAGCAGCTGCTGTCTGCAGAGTCGAAAGATCAATGTGACTCAAACTGCGCCTCAAACTTTTTCAGCTACATGTAGAGGTTTGGTTTCTTTTCTTTACAGACAAAAACAAAACATTGAGACACCAAGGCTAAACACTATTGACTAACTAACACATGCAATAAACTAACTATTAATTACTTGCACATACTTGGACAAGGCTCCTCTGGACTCACACACCTCCCAGCCCCATCGTTACAGCAGAACCTCTTGATCCCACTGCAACATTCGGACAGCTCAGTATTGTCATCATTGACACACCAGCCGTGCTCACATCCAGGGCAATCAGCTATATCCATGGCACAGTGGGCACCACCTGGGCAGCAGATGTAAGGGCCTTCAGGGCAGCAGCCCACTGGAAATTATTTACACTGCAATTTGTGCGCTATAGTGTCTGTTCAAAAAATATTTTACTAGTGATCCCTTATTAAATATTTTAGGCACTACCTTTCGGTTCATTGGCCAATATGCTGTAATTGCAATTTTCATCATCATGCCGCTGGCGGGGAATCGAACCTGCAACCTCTTGGTTTGCAGGGACGAGCAACTTGCGATCACGGCTACCACGGCCCCCCTTACATGAAATTAAAAACTGAGGTGGGTTTTTGAACAGTGATGTGTATCATTTGATATTAACTGTATGAATCAAAACATCTTCCCTACCACTATGACTATGACAGTCTTTAAGCATAGCATATACAAAGCACAATCATGCTTGCCATGTTTATAGAGTACTAAAAGAACAAAGTATAATAAAATGTGTATCTTACATGAGCACTCAGTTTGATTTTCTCCAGTGCAGCTTCCATTAGTTTCATTCGGTAATCTCACACTGACATCTCTAGCTCTGCTTCCTGATGCTACTACCAGAAAGTAGGAAAGTACAGTACTATTAGAATAACTTGATCCATGTTCTTATTTACTTTTTAGACAGTTTTCAAGTTTATATTGTTCTCAAGGGTTTTATTGTGGACATCTAATCTCTAGTAGTATACTGTAGTAGTTTAGTTTCTTGCCTAGCTCCTATTATTCAAGTAATACAGTAGCATACTATTACCTTAAAAATAATAAAATAAAAATTAGCTCTATTTTCCACGGGTTAAGAAAGACACTCTCTACTAAAACAATTCCGTATCCGCAATATTCGATGGAAAATGAATCCTCAATAACATTCTCTTTAATACAAGGGGTGCCCACAGGGAAAACGTTTGAATTTTTCTCTTTTTCCCCCGCGCTCACTTCAAAGAGTAAAATGTCTCATAAGTGTCTCATAAGTCCTTACAGACTCAGCTTTCAGG
>LR140729.1:0-15251 GCA_900659605.1 Tisbe holothuriae | reverse complement strand
AATACATAAAGTTGCTTCTCAAGGACAAACTTAATTAAATTTGAGGCCAGTCAACGACAATGAAGAGGAGAAAATGTACCTGAGACCAAGTGAATCAACTTGTAAAGAAAAAAAGGCCCAGGGATGCTAAAACAGCTTCTTTATACATAATAAATTAAATGTAAATAGTGGCTCTTTTACCTCCTAGACAGCCCTTACTTAAAAGTTTAATGTAGAAATAAGGAAGCAAATATAAAATGATTGCTCCTACTACGCATATTTTCATATGTTGTGAGAGGACCTCGGCTGTCCAAATGATAAGAGTTATTTAACCTAAATTTTAACTCTTCAGAAGAGTAATGAAGACAATTTAACATATGTTTTATGCTCTGTACTGATTCTATAAAAGTACATAAAAAGTTAAGGACTATTTTGAATGCTTATTTCAAGCTCTTTTTAGAATTAGAACAAACATATTTGGCACATATGGCTCCTTATCATTTGGACAGCAGACCTCTAGGGAGAGTAGGAATCTACTACTACGACGATTCTATTATAGTATTATTATGTGCCACGAATACGAGCTGGGTGACAAAATTAGAGCCCAGAGGCATTCTGGCTTACTACACAAATTTGCATACAAATAAAGAACAACAAGAGAAAGGAGCTGAGCTCTCTTTATGCTTCTGTCCTTTACGGTCCATTTGTTTCCATTTGGTCCTTCTTTCTCTTTCTCTTCGACCCCCACGAGGTGACGGCTGAGAGGAGTCTTCTGTTCTCCAGGGTTGCCAGTTTTTAATAGAAACCAAATTTTTCCAATGTAGATTCTTCTCAAAATTAATGTTATAATTATCCCCAAGTTTGACTTATTGCCAGAATGGAAAAAATTGAATGGTCCTGTATTTCTAAATAGCTTCAAATATGCTCTTTTACTAAAGTGTCCCGCCCAGCTTCGTCAAAAAGAGACGCTGACGTCAGCGCCCCATACCAGACGCATACCAGTTGTTGCGGTATGCATTTGCATTTCTTGTATTAATGAAAGTGCAGATTTAAAAAAATGTCAAAAAGTGAGAATTGCACTTTCATTAATACAAGAAATGCATGCATACAGAGCCAACTGGTAGGCGGCGCATACCGTGAGAGAGACGAATCTCGGCGGGGTACCAAGTATAACTGTATTCTTCATATCCCTGATCTGGCAACCCTGCTCTTGTTCTTGTTCTCCTCCACCAATCCCTCAGCCTTGAACTGATTTCCCTGCTCAAAGCCACTGACTCATCATCATCATCATCAGTGCACGAGATACGCACATTAGGGATGCATTTATCTCAATCCACGGTCACTGGTTGGGGATAATAACGGTGTATACCTTATATGGGATAGAGAACCTTTGCATTGGTTATCGACCATGAATGCCAAAGGAAAAGGCCAACGTGCAGATGAATTATTTGTCATTTTAAAGCTAGTTTTTTTGCATCCTGTTGGACAAATTAGGGATAGTATTTAAACATTTCTCCAGCCTAATAGAGCTGTTTACGAATCTTTGTAACACGTTCACTTTATACAGTGTATGTGGGACTAATATTTGAATTGTATTTAAAACTGTATCCAGCAAAATGCCTAGAAGAGCTGTTTAAGAATCTTTGTAACACACTAGAAGTGCCGTGCACTTCATATTGGATAACCTTGGCTACAACGCATTTTGCTGATGGGCAAGAAAAATGCTCCCTAAAAATCCTTGCTGCCAAAGCTCTTTTTCGCAACGTCGTTTTGTCATCTCAATGAAGTCGATTATGATATGATATCATGACCGCATGAAAGGGAAGAAGCAGCGTGGAATGAAGAAGAAGAAGCATTAAGCTCAATGGGAGAGCATTAGATCCAGTCATTTACAGGACATTAAGCAGAGCGGACCTGAAGAGTCAAGGCCTTAAAGCCGCATTTTCCCAATGAATGTTCCTTTCCTTTCTTCCTTAAATGGAATCAACGAGCATCAACGACCTTGCTTCTGTTTCACAAGGATTACTTTTGAACCGTAATTTGCTAGCCAAGTTTAAGTTACACCATATTATTAAGTAAATTTACTTTTAAGTAACGTTTTAGGTCCGTCTATTTGAAATGTAATACATCAATGCCGTCTGTTTTGTTCTTCTTGGAAGTGGCCTTGTCTCGTTCTGGACTTGACCATTTTCATTGGACAACAGTTGTGTGTTGTTTTTGTTGTCGTTTCGAGTAGTAGTGAATCACTTGGGGATTATTCCAGATACAGCCGAGAGCCATTTTCTTCTCCTTCTTGTTGTTTCTGGTAACACATGCTTTCCCTCTGTTGTAAATAATGAATACAGTCTACGTTGGAACATCCAACAATATCTTGAACATCCATCTGATATAATACGCGTGGCAAATCGTTTCATTGCGCATGAAATGGCCAGATTTACCACTGTGTTTAGAAAGCAAAGAGTATCCCAGAGGTACGTTTTTATCGTATGATATTACAATTACATTTTTGCGTAATGCCTTTTATGAGCATAAAAGCGGTAGCAACGTTAGATTCTATTTTCCAGCTTTATTTTGCATACTAAATCACATTTCCAGAGAGCGCGGGTGAGTTAAAATGAAAATCGGCCGTTTTGGAATATGAAGGGAGAAAGAGAAAGAGCCATTATTATGTAATATTCCGCCACAGACCGCCGCAAGTAGTTTCATTTAGAGCTGGGAATATTCGTAATAAAATAGGAAGTTCGCTTGGCTGGTTTCTCTCTGTGTGTGCATATCTCGGGTATCATCTCTAAGTGGATTTCCTTCCTTTGAAATTCAATGATATCTGCTAGGCATATGTGCTTTACTTTGCCTACCAACCGAGATATGGTAGAAGAAGAAAACGACCATTTATATTTTGGTCTTATTGCGCCATTATGCGGTAGTTAGCCTCGCTCTGGAAAACTTTAAAAAAGTATACACACACATGAAGGTCGTACGATCCAGTATTTTGGCCTCTCCACAGAACGGCTTAAACGGTTTAAACTTCCGCTCAGCGGAGCAAGAACAAGTTCTGGACGGACTACTCAGAGGTTTTGCACGCGATGAAGAGATGCTGCTGCTGAGGCTAAACTTGCCCCACTTTCCACGCAGAGACCGGCTGTTGCAGGCCATGCACAGTGGTTTCCATTAATAAAATGTAATAAAATGCAAAATTCTATTGGAATGAGAGATGTCCCTAAAGAATTGAGCTATAAAGAACTTGACCAGCACATACATATTTGTACAATATTATACCCATCTGAAGCAACTGTGCCCTGCTGCCCATTTGGAATTCCTCTTTGGCGTTGAAACTAAGGAGGAGAAATAACAGAGACAAATTGCACCAGCAAAAAAAGCGTTCTTGTGGTTGAAAAAGGAAAACTGCAAATGCTGCAGCAACAACAAAAAGAGGAATTATACGATCTGAAAGTCCCTTGGGAAGTTGGAATGTTAAACGAACGCTCGCTTATCAGTGAGGAGCACCAATCGAGGGAATGAATTATGAAACGTTTGTTGGGATACACAGAATAATTTTCCGTCTGATTTAAATTCGAGAAAGCCGCTGCTCAGCTCTGAAAGTTCCTTCCACCGAATTTAACGCTAGAAATCTTTTGGGTGAGTCAAAAGCGGCGCCACTTGTTTTTGGAACTAACTTTCCTCCTCCTCTTCCATCGGCGGTGAGGACAGACAATGAGTCATGGAATGTATAGGGAGAAGCGGGTCTTACACAGTGGACTGGTATTGGATTCTATCCTATTTCAACCCACTGTGTCTTTATTATAACTAAATATATATAAAATAATTTAACCTATAAATCGGTTTATATTATGTATTTCCGATAGCCACGGAATAGGACAACTGTAAAGGATCCTGATGTAACAGGCTGGAAATGGAGGAGCTGGATCTACGAGTGTATAGAACTAGGGGATGAAAGTTTTGTAGAGTTACGTCGTCGAATTAAACCAAATTTTATTCTCCCAGAAAAGTTGTTTAGGTTTTCTTCATTCAAAATATCAGCAAATATTATATAAAGTTATTTGCTGATTACATGCGTAAGATGGCGATCAAATATGCCCAATATACCTTCATGCACAGATAAAAGTTTTAATTCCCCAGTGAAGTAAAAGTCAAGGACAAGAAGTTCTTCAAAGCGATTATCATTTGGCATAAGAAGCTAATCCTACTTCACCTCCAAAGCTATATAACTCAGCCCAGCCCGGTGACCTGACCTCAGTGCCCTTGCAGAGTCCGCAGTGAGCAAATAGCATCGTCCTCCACCTACAGATCCACATTTGTTGCAATGCGTCTGGCACTGGTAAAGTAACGGAGAACATAATGTATAGAAACAGATAAGATCATAAGGATATTAGAGAATAATTTGTCATAGTTTATGACTAATATTCTTCAATGTGACCAACGTCATATAGGACTCTTGAATCTTACCAAGCATTCTATAACTAATGTTAGATTCCTCAGAGGTTACTAACTAATGTGACTTTTAATATCACATAAAACGCTCTCTATACCCTTCATGACCTTGCTTGATTGTATCAGAGTTATCAGATATCATTTTAAAGTCTAGAAGAATGCAATTACTATCTAATTTTAATTCACATTTTCCAGGTCGCCTCCGTCCTGCTCTGCGGATTCCTCCGCGTGAGCCACGGCCTCGGCTTCCGCCTCCCCCAGTTCACCTCTGAATCCAAGGGAGCGGCGTCCACATCATCATCGTCTCCTCCTCAGACCCGTATGCCAACATCAAGAACTTCCTGAGTCAGCAGCCGCAGCAGCGGGTGGACATGGTCATGGGGCCGCAAGGAAACGGGCCGAGGGTGTCGCCTCTGTTCTCCAGATACGGACCATTCCAGTATAAAGATAAACATAACTTGGATAGAAATTAGTGTAGAACAATTTTGTTTGTAAAACGTATTGTTCTTGTAGTAATTTCAAAGAAATTGGAGTAATTTATAATTAAAAGTGTGAAACCGTTTCAGGCGTAATGTGGTGGTTACGGTTTCCTAATCATAGAAAAGCTACAGTAGCTTCTTGTCTATGGGCTAATGTATACAACAATTAACAATTTTAATAAAGATTGACACCCTTTTATTCCTTCCTTCCAGTCCCATCCGCTCCCTCCGCCAAATGAACGGCCCCCTGATGGACATGAGCTCCATCATCCTTCCGCTGGAGCAGCGCGCCATGTGGAGGAACGTCCAGCCGCCGCAGATGAGGAATCAGGGTGGAAACAAGTTCTTTAAGCAGTCGAACCCCGTGTAAGTTAGAAGTTATAAACCATTCTTAGTCCAAGAAACATTGCTTTTCTCTCAAAATTAGCTAGAATTTACTTGTTTAATGTCTTGCGGACATGTTTGACTATAATTCTACGAAACTATTGTAAAAATGTATTATTGAATAGTTTACCATATACGCATAAGCTTCAAAATGTCAAATCCTTGCATATTTTAGCGAAGACATGTATAATATTTTACAATAATTTCAGTAAAGGGACTCTAAACGACCTTAATTTTTGTTCTAAAAACGAATGAACGCTCGAGCTGTTTAAATACTAAAGTATTTTTCTTTGTTTCAGGATCTACGACATGCTCGTCAACTAAGGACTTAACAGACAAACGCTCAGTAGGATTGATTTTGAGCCCTTCATTTATAACCGTCGTCTATTAAGCTAATAATACATCATATCGTCATTAATCGGTACCGTCAGATTCTTAAGTTTTATCGGTGAAGCTCTCGTACATGTAAAATGAACTGCTAAATACTGTATACATTTCTTTAAATAACAATCGCAAAAATACACGGAAAGTTACAATTGATGTGTGTATATTTAACGGCGTCATTATTGAATGACTTTGGCATTTGTCTTCTTATTTTATACGTTACAAAATATTCTTTATATAAGTTAATCTTCTGAGATCACAAGCTGGTTACTTTGAAATACTTGGACGAATATCCTCGGTCTTACATTCAGATCATATCACAATTTTTGAGATTCTTCATTTATTCGGCCGGCAGATGTTTCTCCCTTATGTGTCTAAATGTAAGCACGACGTTTTCAGTGGTGAAATCACAACCGGGGACCTTGCACCGCCTCGGCTGAGGGAAGCAGGACGAGTCAAACGCCCCCTCCATGGCGCCCTTCTTGAACCGCTTCCGCACCTTATTCCCGTACTTGTGGCTGTAGGCGATGTCGAGTGCGCGCGGGGCCATGTCCATCTTGAGGAAGCGGGAGACGCGCTGCAGGCGGCCGTGTTTGAGGGTGCGCACGTGCGCCTTGACGGCCACGTTGTCGCCGATGAGCACGCGAGGGTGGTCCGTGTGGTCGCAGCTGGAGCTGGCGCACTGCTCGCAGTCGAAGCAGAAGAACTGGCTGCTGTAGTCGATCTTTGCTGTGGCCTCAGCAGGTGGGAACGGGCTGCTCGACTTTTTAATCTTCATTCGCAGTCCGGAGTCAGATTTTTGGACAACACGATGAGTCGGCTTGATGCTTGGCCGGTTCATTTTTTTGGTGGGAGATGCTGGCTGAGGCTTTGCTGGTGCTGGCTCTGGTGCTGGCTTTGTCGCAGCTGGGGTGGCCTTCTTCCCGGCTGGCTGTGAGTTTGGTGTTCCGGATCTAGTTGTCTTTGTCGTCTTAGAAGGTGCTGGCTTTGTAACCGTGGGTTCAGGCTTTTTCACTTCTGGTGGCGGTTTTGAGGTTGAGGGTTTTGTAGCCACAGGTTTCGCGGTCACTGCAGGCACGGCTTTGGGAGTCTTGGCGGGCTGTGCTGCAGCCGGTTTTGCAGCCACGGGCTTTGCAACACTGGTTTTTCCAGGCACCGCTTTTGCAGGAACAGGCTTGGCAGCAGCAGGCTTGACAATACCGGGTTTTGCAGACTTGACTGGAGCTGGCTTGACAGCTTCTGGTTTGGTAGAAGCAGCCTCAGTCGCCTTTACCGATCCTGCCATTGCCTTCGACGATCCTGGCTTGACTTTTACAGGCTCTGGCTTGGCACTCGCTGGTTTCTCCATCCTGGCTCTCTTTGCATTAGGTGGAGCTGAGTCCTCATGAAGTGATGCATTCGGTTCCACCTTGACTGGCGGAGATGGCTGAGGAGTCGCTGGCCTTGACTGAGGAGTCGCTGGCCTTGACTGAGGAGTCGCTGAGCTTGGCTGAGGAGACGCTGGCCTTGACTGAGGAGTCGCTGATCTTGGCTGAGGAGTCGCAGTCCTTGACCGTGGCTTGTTCCCCGTCTTCTTTGACTCAGTAGTTCCCTTGGTTGCAGTGGCCATTTTCGGCTTCTTCGCCACGACCTCCTCTTGCGCCACACTCGGCAGGGAGGGTCTCTTCTTTGCAGTCTTTTGACTCTTTGAAGATGTACTCGATTGGCAAGAACTCTTTGAAGATGAGGACAGAGTCCGCCTTCGTTTTGGACCAGCGACGATATCTTCTCGCCGAAACTCAGTCTTCACTTCCTCTTCTTTGACCACAAGGCGGAGATTCCCTTTCAGAGCCTTGTTGGCGAGCGTACGGAACTCCTTCGACACAACCACCTTGGCCTGAGCACGCAGCTTGGCATTCGTCGCACCAAACTGCTTAATCATCCTCGCAATGGCCACCTTGGCCGCCTCCGCTTCCTCAGCCTTCCTCTTGACCCCCTTCTGCGCCTGCTGCTGCTGCAAGTGCTTCTTGCTCATGTGCTGCCGCAGGTTGTCCTCAAGGAACGACCCGACCGGCTTGTTCCCCTTGGTCTCCAGCAGCAGGTTAATCGCCTCCTCAACGGTCTCCTTGACCCCGTCCGGGATGTCATTCTCCCCACAGCTGTCCGACGAGTAGAACGAGACGGGCGTCGAGAAGTTCTTCTTACACGTCTTGCATTGGAGATTCGGCTTGACCTGATGGCGGGCATGGTGCACGGCGTAGACGATCGGGGACACGCACAGCCGCGTGCACGTGTCGCAGTTGATCAGGCGGCCGTGCTTGTGCCGCTGGAGGAGCTGCGCGCGCGGGTTGACGTCGTGGGCGGGCGTCAGGTGCATGAGCAGGTGCGTGGTGGGGGTGAAGGAGCGCGGGCAGCGTGGGCAGCGGGAGACGTTTTCGATCTCGTCCTTGTTCAGGGTCTCTCCATAGGGTGATGTGGGCTCGACCACCGGCTTCAGGACCGATTTTGAATCTCCAGGGGCTGGCTTAAGAGCCTTGTGCAAGAGTGGCGTTGATGGCTTCTCTACAGGAACAGGGGCTGGATTAAGAGCCTTGAGCAAGAGTGGCGCTGATGTTGTTGGCTTCTGATGTTGTGCTTCTCCGGTTGTGGGTTTGGTGGCGGTGGCTTCTTTCGGTTCTTTTTGAGATTCTCAACAACGTTAACAAGCTCAGGCATTTTTCCAACTTTCTTGCCATTGATGGGCTCGTGAATCCTGAAAAAAGAGAAGAAACAGCCATATTAATATATATTTATAATATAATTACTAACATATACAAATAAAAGGCCATAAAAGCAATGAAAGTGGACAAAAGTTTCGTACTAATATCAAGCAAAATGCATTAACCATCGTCGTTATATTTTAAGTGCAGTGTGTTAACTGACCTGTTAAGTATGTTAAGCGTGTAACTGGCATCCTGCGGAGCGGACACCGTCCCGTAGATCTTCTCCAGATACGAGGTCAGAAACGCCACATCGCAAGTGGCCGGGTTCCGATCATTGGCCTCGCACTCGGCCAGGTAGCGCTGAGCGCAAACCAAAAAGCTCTTATGCGGCTCAATATTCACATGCGACTCTGTCGGCGCTGAAAGGCCGCAGAGGTTGCACAGCGTCTCCGACTTGTCCTCCCCTGACCGGACGAAATCATCATTCTCCACCTTGCCGTCCTCGTACGCGTTCTTAAGATGCGTCACGTCGTACTGATGCAGGAGGAGCGCGTGCGGAGTGCTGAACACCTTCTTACAGATGAGGCAGCCAACCATCTTCTCGCCGCCCTTCCGCCGGAGGGATACCTTATGCGCGTGAAGCCGGCTGTGGCCGAGCATCTCAGCTGTCGTGCCAACAGCCGCCGGGCAGGCGTAGCACACGGCCGAGTACCGCTTCGACGGCTGAGACGAGATGAGCTTGTTCAGGTGAGCAGTGACGGCAGAGTGCGTGAACAGCTCCGTGTTGAACACCTTGTCATGGATCCGGGAGATCGGGTAGATCACCTGGTGGATGTCGCCCCTCCTGGGGAACACGAGCTCTAGATAGAAGAGCACTTCCTGCACGGGGCTGGTCACGGGGTTCAGCTGCATGACATCGCAATGCCGGACAAACGCCCTCGCCTCCGTCACGGCGCGGTCATGCTGACTCGTCGCCCGGTGGGCTTGAATGCTGTCCTCCACGACCTCGCAGCAGACATCGCACACACGCCGGTCACCCTCACACGGCCTCAGCTCACCGCCGAGGAGCGTCACGCTCCTGTTGTGGAAGTGCGTCCTGCTGACAGAGTGCAGCGACAAGACCGTCTGCATCTCCGGCGTCCACTCGCCCTCGCCGCTGAAGTACTGGGACGTGCAGAAGCCGCAGCTGACCTTGAGGGAGGTGGGTTTGGTCTGCTTGACGTGGAGGGCGAGGCGGGACACGCTGGGGAACTTCTTGTCGCAGTGGTGGCAGTGGAATTGGTTCTTTTCGCCGGTGTCAAAGTCGATCTGAACGGGAGGGCTCGGTTTCTTGGACGAGACTGATGCCGTCTTCTTGTCAAGCTCTTTTGGAACAGGGTTGCTCTGCTTCTTGGACAAGAGTGAGGTTCCCGGACTGGCTGTTTTCTTTGCAGCTGGAGCAGTGGTCGTCTGTTGTATTTTGGGTGCCGGAACCGCCGTGTGCTTCTGTACTTTATTCTCAGGAGACAGGATGATGGGCATGTTCTTCTCAATCTCTTTTGGCGGCGGGATCTCCTATAACAGAAGCAAAGGAAATGTGTAAAAATATATGAATAAAACTTAAGCTGAACTCACCTCTTCTTCTCCTCTCAGTTCCGACTTGAGCTTGCTCACAAACGCCTTCAACTTCCCATCCTCTGAAGCGTCCTCGTGCAACTCCATGAGCACGAGCATGAACCCCTCCACCATGTCCTCGTTCAGCTCAGGCTTCACGTTGCCAAGGAACTCCATGATGGTCTCCGTGCTGCAGTTGCGCGACGTCTTGCCTTTGCCGAGGCAGAACTGCTTGAACTTGGCGAACAGTTTGATGGTCTTTTCCATGGACGGGGCGGACTTTGCCGGAGACTTTTCTTTGGCTGATGGCTGAGGCTGCTTACTTGGGTGGGTTAGCAGGAGGTTGAGGCCTATCTGAAGGTTGCTGCACCTTAGTCGGAGACTTTTCTTTGACTGGTGGCGGAGGCTGCTTGGCTGGGTTAGCAGGAGGTTGAGTCCTATCTGAAGGTTGTGGCTCAGCTACAACCACAAAATCGGCCTCCTCCTGCTCGTCTCCTGATGGAGTGGGTGACCCACTATCACTGTCAGTCAGGGTGACCACCTCTGGAGGCCTGGAGTCTTTGTCTTTGTCCCCCTTCGGCAGCTCAATAGCCGTCTTTGATCTAAAGTCAGGCATGACTTTAAGAATGAACGCCTCTTCAAACTCCCGATCGTGGCACGCCATGTGGTTCATCATGCTGTTCACGCTGCTCAGCCGCGTGTTGCAGGAGGCCATGAAGCAGTTTGGATGGATCAGGTTAACGAATTCCTTAAACTCAGCCTCGTAGTGCGTCATCGCCGTGTGGAGGAGCAGCAGACGCTTGTTTTTGAATTTGCGCTGACAGCTGGAGCACACATAGGACGGGACGATCACTTTGTTTGCGGGCTCCTCTTGCTTCTTCTTCCACGCCTCAAAGTGGTACTTTGACAGTTTGTGGTAGACACCCAGGTGAAGGTGCCGCTTGGCAACGTCCACCTTGAGCGAGCACGATCCGGACGCGCATTTCAGCGAGTTCCCATTGAAGTAGATCCTGATCTGTTTCTCCAACTCATCCTTGAAGTGGAGCTTCGACATGTGCTTGAGCCAAGAGTACTCCTGGCAAAAGTAGATCTGCTTGTAGGTCTTTGCAGCGCACATCTCACACTGGATCCGCTCGTGTCGACCGTTACTCGCCGTGAACCTGTTCCGAAGCCCGAGCCAAAAGTCGTGGTCGAAGTCTTCGTTCAGCTTGGACTTCTCCAGGCTGCAGAGGTTGTCGATGGTTGCGCCGTGTTTGAACCCATAGTGCCGGACGAGAACTTCTCGAACCATCGCAGCATTCGGACCGGAGGACTCCCCCACCTCACTCTTTGCGTTGAAGGAACACTCATCCACAGGGCAGCAGGACGCCTCCATGCCACGGAGCTGCTGCAACTCCTCCACCTCGTCCCTCGTGTGGTCATTGAAGTGAGCGTTCAAGTGGAACAGCAAGTCCTGAGTCCCGACAAAGTTCTTTGACATGCACGACTTGAGCGGGCAGCTGAATGTCTTGACGCCGGCGGTGATGGCGGCCGTGTCATCGGCCAGTTTGAAGCAGAGCAGGTTGAGCGACGCGTCGTGGTCCACGCCGAGATGGTTTATGAGGTCACACTGGCGCTCGAAGCGCCGCTTGCAGCTGGTGAAGGTGCACTGGCCGCCGCCGCCGGCGCTGTCCACGGCCAGGCTGGACCGGATCCCCCCGTAGAAGTGGATGAGCGTGAGGTGCAGCTTAAGCTGCGTGACGTTCTTCTCATTCTTGCGACACAGCTTGCAGGTGACCTGCTTCCGGGCCATCTGGTTGTCCAAGTCGGCCGTCTTGGGCTGCGTCTGTGTCGCAAGAACGTGACTCAGCTTAACCACGCCCATCGCGAAGAGGGTCTCGTTGCCGGCGTGCTCGCCAATGTGGTGCAGGTGGGCGCATCGGTCGCGGAACGTCTCCGTGCAGTTGGGCACGTCGCAAGTCTGTGTCCGGGGCAGGCGGTCCAGATGGAAGACGGAGGCGTGCCGGGTGAAGCTCCGAGTGCGGAGTGTGACAAAGTAGGCGTTGCAGTGTTCAAACGGGCACTTTGTGTGTCCGGCCTCGTTCACCACTAGGGTGACGCTGGTCTGCATTGGCGTGGGAGGTACAGCTGGAGTGGTTGGTGCAGTAGTAGTAGTAGTATTGGTGAGCAGGGCTGCCGTTGGCCCTGCAGTGGAAGCGGCTGAGACAGCTACGACATTTGGCTGAATCGTGAGCTGGAAGCTCGGTCCTGCTGGTGTCGCCGGCACTTCGATGGTGGTTGCGTTGAGGCTTGCCGTCATTGCTCTCCAGGCGATGATGAGCGGGTGGTTGGCGTCAGCGCGGCTGCTGTTGAAGTAGGCGCGGTAGGCGAAGAGTTGGCCCTAGAAGGAATCACAATGTTATAAAGTTACCAAGAACGGGGGAAAAAGACAATTTTTGCTGCCAAAAAGTTACGACACACATAACAAGAAATTACTTGGGCGGTTATATAAATATGTACGTTAAAGCAAAAGTATTGATTAATGTTAAATTTATTAACCTTACTTTCCTTGACAATGTAGACGTAACTTGAGAAAGACATGTTATAAAATAACAAAAATATAGTATGTAAACAGCTCTTCAAAAGAAAAGCTTCTCTCTTCTCGAGGAGCGCAAAGGAAATTTGAGAAGGCCACTTACATTTCTATTCAAGCATTCAAATCTACATTACTATAAAAGCATTCAAATCTCACCTGCGACATCCTAAAGATCTCCTCCTCCAACTTCTCCACATCGATGGCCAACTGGAAGTGCCTCGACCACATCTTCAAATGCTTCCTCGTCAACACCCGATCAATGGCCGTCTCCGCCGGCTCATGCAAGTGGAAGAACACCTCGCGCAGGTTGATCGTGTCCGCCGTCACACTGCACACGGACAGAACCAGACCGGACTCAACCTGCACGGAGTACGCCACGAACGGCTCACCGAAGCGGGCCAGGCTCGCGTCGTGGAACTGCTTCACGCGGGACTGGGACAGGGCGAACGTCACGGCCTGCTCCGTCAGGATGTTTGTCTCGTCCAACGTCACCGGAAGCCGTGCCTTCAGGCCGATGTTGTTAAAGTTGGTGAAGTTGAGGCTGACGAGCTCCGGCTTGGACGCGCTGGGAAGGAACTCGTACCGGACGTTGCTCCAGTACTTTGGCTCCGGCGGCGGCAAGTTTCGAAGGTCCTTGACATTGAGAAATAGCCGCATGAGAAGGTTTCCCTCCGTCGACACGACAATGTACCGCTCCGTCTTGCTGCGATCGACGCCAGGGAGCATTGACTGGATGGCGATGGCCTCCTTGACGCTGATGAAGTTGCACACGTGAGTGGGCTGTTGTTGAGCTTGTATCCTGACCGGCGCCGGTGGCTGAAGACGGACCTGCGTCGGCGGTCGCTGTATACGCAATATCGGCTGCTGAAGCCTCTGCCGAAGTAACGTCTGCTGCGGCGCACTTGAGGCTGCTGCACTTGAGGCTGCTGTAAGCGGCGTATGTACACCACTTGCTGCGGCGTCAGCTGGCGGATCACCTGCCCGGTGGTCGTTCGTATGATCACAGTGGGCTGCTTCGGCTTTGGCGCCAACGGGATCGGCTGTCCCTCTGCAGTGTGCCAGCTGGTTGAAGGAGCTGAACTTGTTGATGGCAATGGGGATGAGGTGGTTGACAATGCGCCCTCACTCTTTGCAGCCGGGTCGATGGCAAAGTTCTTGAACTTGAGCCCGAACGAAGGCTTGGGAGACTCAGGTTCAGGAGGTTCAGCTTCAGTGTCGCTGACGACAGCAATGTCCTCGTCGTCGTCCCGGTCCTTTGTCGAGAAGACGCTCTCAATGGGCGGCATGAACTCGTCCGCGGTCTGATCCAGAACCCCGAATGGCATCACATCAATGTGACTGCTCGTTCTGGGCATTACCTCAGCCGGGTCGACCGCATCAGACTCCGTGATGTCCAAGCTGGGAAACGAGTCCACCTCGATGACGGGCATGTCCGATTCCCTCGCCCTGTCCACGGCCACATCAATGACGTCTAACAATATGTCCTTGCAGATGGCCACTGGGGTGCTTCTGTCGTCCGATCTGTCCATGGCGTCGTCCACCACCTTGCCGATGAGGTAGATCATGTCCCTGTGGACGTCCTCGTGCTCCAAGTCCGAGTTGACCTCGTCCACGAGTGAGGCGAGCAGGGACGGGGCAGAGGGGGAGGACGAGCTCATGGTGAAGGCATGGGGAGGTCGGGGGCAGTGTCTGGGGCGTGGTTCACTTGTTGTTCGAGTTCCTCGAACGAGTTGCACTGTTGCACTCGGCCTCTCTCTCTCTTTTAGAATTGTTCTCTTCTCTTTTTTTTTCTTTCCTGAGCTTGACCTCAGCTTCTAATATTATTTCCCTCGCACTCAGCTTGTTCCATCAACAGCTAGCTCAGCTGGCTGAACGCACATTGGAAAGGAAGTAGGGACGACAGAAAACGAAAAAAGTGAAATACAAATAAAGGCAAAGCTGCAAAGAGAGGGTTTAGAAAGCACAATTGTCAATTGATACGGCCAGGGAAAGGACTCCTTTATGAAATTATCTATTTTTACAAATAAAATAAATACATTAACAGCTAACCGGAATAATATAGTCAATTAGCCATAAATTCGATTATCCTTAATTTTAATTCTGTTCCACATTCTGTCGTCCCTGAATTAATCCGCCACCAGGGGGAATGGAACGTTTTGTTATGATGCTTTGCGTCAAATTACGCCATCTTGCGTTAATATAGTTTGAATTTTTATTTTTTTTGCATAAATATATATTGTGCGCTTTAGCGTGTATTGGAATAATGGTTGATTAAAAAATTACGAATTAATTGGTTTATAAACCGATTTTCAAATCACAGTCAACTGGAGTCAATTGAGTATAGCGACGTATGAGAATTACACATGGTTAAAATATTAATAAGTATGAGTATAAGTCAAGAATTACTATTAATATTAGCATTATTAGTTATTAGTTATTACTAGCGAAACATATATACTTTTTTAATTTCTTGGATATCTTACCAAATAAGTAATTTATTTTAATGCAACTTCATATGCATATACTGAGCTTCTTTCATTTAAAACCATTGGGAAGGCAAAATGATCTACTGTAGTAAAATCCTGGACGCAAATAAAATCTATTTTCACCTGCATCCAAAACATCAGAAATACAAAAAGACGGCCGAAGTAATAACAACATTTTCGTCAACGAAACACTCTAATTGTCCTTGAATTCCAATCAGAGAAGAGTGTTCGTAATGTTATT